>JAABNX020000046.1:4491671-4516426 GCA_015163995.2 Mormyrus lacerda
TGACTTTCAGCAGAGTTGATAAAAGAGGGGCGTTAAAAGAAGCCCGTATGCGGCAGGCAAAGGAGTAATGTTTGCTATCAGGTGATTGCGGCGATTAATCGGTGCGGTAGTGAAAAGGAGTAAAGAGAAGGACGAGTACGGATAAGGAAAGAATGAAATAGTTGTTTTAAGCTGCCGACTCAGGCGTTTGGTGAATGTTTGGTCGGGGAGGGGTGCTGATTGGATGGTGGGACTGCAGTGTCAGTCAGATAAAAAACCAGTAGGATCCAATGCGACTAACCGGCATGTAGCTCCGTGAAGTACGAAAGGGCTGTTCCTAGCAGCTTCTTTCGCTTACGGCCACGCCACCCTCAATACGCCCGATCTTGGAAGCTAAGCAGAGTCGGGTCTGGTAAGTACTTGGATGGGAGACCGTCTGGGAATACCAGGTGCTGTAAACTTTAAACTTTTCGCACCTTTACTTTATCCAGGGGGCGCTCCATTTCACAATAAATGTAAATCTATAACTCCCCTTTCATTTTACAACTTTTTTCTTATTGAGTCATTCTTGTTCAACTCACCGCTTTATTTTCCCTTTAAAAACCACTCCTTCGCAGGCGACTTGGTGTTAGTGGTATGCAAAGGTAGGCTACGAATTATTCCAGACAACCAGGTGTTTTAAATGTAGCTTTTAGCTAGTTTTGTAGAGAGAAGAGCACACCTTGTTATACCAATAATGTCGAGTTACAATTATGTATTACAATTAAGTGATTTTTGGCTGGATTTTTTTTTACTTGTAGACGTTTTTATTGAAATTTTCTAAACTGGCAGACTAAAGCAGCCGTAACTCAGAAGGGCTGGCCGAGGGGGTGTGGCAGGGTAAGGCTGCAACATCTATGACAAAGTTCTCCTCTTGGGAAGCAATTTGCAGGAAACTTGGTCATTTGTAATTCTAATTCTGTTTGACACCGGGTATTTTGTGTGATTGTGACATCTCACAATGACCAAAATGCAAAGTTATTTAATCCATATTACTTTTTTATTCTCTATATTTAAAAAACAATATCATCCAGAATTGCATTAGACATGTAAAAAAACGCACAGACATGGTGTGCAAAAGAAAAAATAATAAATAAAACATTAGGGTAATGGTGTTCAAAGATGTGCAAAGATTTACCCAGCTCACCAACTATGTTTCAATTAAGAGACATATATGAAGTTCATAGGAGCTGAACAGGAAGTAAATGTGCTGCTTGTGTACAGAGAAAAACAGGACCGAAAAGGCCCCAATGGTACTAGGCAAATGTGCTGGCAGAAGATGAAAGGCCCCATATGATCAACCATCGTACCATAAAATCAAGCAGGGCCCCATCAGCATAAACACCCATCAAACTTTATTAGAGGGATATTTGAATGTCAGACACGTTTTTCCAAAGCAACCTTATATTTGCTTTTCAGTAGGTATTTTCATCTTCAGCCACCTTCATTCCTAGCAGTTACATCTGGTTATGGGTGAAACAAGCGTCTGAAAACCCACAGCGGCGAGGGTACTGTGGATGGCTGCTTGGCGTGAGTCTGTTTGAGCTTAGTGTGGGAAACCTGGCCCACCACAAATGGAAAACGGATCCACAAAATATGTGAATATATGAGTTTTTCCCAGTACCCAATAGCACATTTGGGTAAATTGCTGAAAATACTCAGGTCAAATACCTTTCTCTAGGGTACTACAGCACTTACCCTAAGTTAACTTGCATTTTTCAAGGTTTTTAAAAGAACAAATAATTTTAAGAACCAGTTCATGCAAAAAGCAGCTTCCGGTAAGCAGGGGGGAGATGCTAACCAAAGCTCTCTGACCTGGTCTGACCTGGTTACCTGCTAAAGGGGAGTGTTTTGCTCATTAATGGAGCCATTGCTAATGAACTTCTGATCATCTCTCCCAGTTTTACACTGCTTATTAACTAGCCATAAATCAGGGTTGGGCAATGCAACATAAGCAGTTTAAAGTTAAACGGAGCCAGCGAAATGAAAATAGTGTTTGCAAAAGCATGTTTGCGGAATATCATCAATATTCATGTAAATATTCATATATTAAAAAGAACATAGAGCAATGAAACCTTAGCTTTGAAAGGATGAAAAAAAACAATATAATGACATCCAATGCCATCAATATTTTTCAGTGTTTTGTTGCACCAAAGGCAAGGTCAATGCAGTGTACTCTCATTGTGAATTTTCTAACTGTTATTCAGTCAATATAGGATATTATTTGCTAATTAGTATTGGTCAATATGGAATTCCATTTCAAAGGAATTAGCAGTTAGGTGAAGTTAGTCAAAACTTTGAGATCTTGCAAGTTCATGATTTTCTAAAATGTAGATAGGCCTCATCCTCAGCAGCAGTGGAAGGTGAGAAGATGAGAAGGATTTGGGCATTTTATTTATTCATGTTTATTTTATTGGTGTTGACTCCTATGTCTCCTGTAGTGTAACAGTCTCAGCCTTTTGTTCATCTCTGGATACAGCAGTAACCACATGGAGACCACATATGAGCAGAAATTCACAAATCCTGCATGTAACTTGTGACTTTTCAGGATCATGGCAGTGATTCATAAATACATCCTGTGGCCACAGATGTGGGGGGAACGCAAATCAAAATCAAGCCTATATTTGCGTAATAGTATAAAAGATTATATGAAATGGACTTGACTGCTGCCAAGCCTGGCTTGGGATTTTGGTGTTCATTTGCAGTTGGAATATACTTGATTTTGAGAAAATGAGGAAAAGCAGAGGATGTAAAATGTCAAACTAAATAAACTGTAGATTTATCATTGCTCTTAGCGAATGTTTTCCAGACAGGTCTGAGAGGGTGATCATAAACTAACCCTCTGTCTCTTCTGTAAAAGCATGTTTTACTTGTTGTTTTGGGGGTAGTGCCTGTCAGCTCAAACCTCTCCACCAGCAGCAGAATGTGATGTGGCCTGTTCCCCTGACACTCCTCCTCCTGTAACCAAGTTACTGTGGTCTGTCATCTGACCTTCTGAGAACGACTTGTCTCCCGCCTCCTCACTTGTGTGGGTGGAGCCACTGGTGTTGCCATGTGGATGGAGGTCGGTTGCCGCTGGCTTGGGTAGCGTGGTCTGGGGACTCCCTGACATATCTTCTGCCATCTGCCTGTGTGCCTCTGCGCTTATAGACACCACCTTGGCTGACTCCTGCCCTTCGTCCTCCGACAGAAGCTCCTCACCGCTCACGGCATTCTCTATCTCCTTTATGGCGCTCTCTATAGCAGCGTCCTGTGGGGATCCTTGTACATGCCCCTCTGATTTCTTCACTTCTTCCTGCTGAGGTTCTGCTTTCGACGGACCGGGCCGTGTCTCCTGAGGGGAAGAGGCGATGGCCTTCTCCAGGCTGCCTTCCGGCTGGCCGGTCCCATTGGTCAGGGGGACTTCTTTGTCTTGATGGGGCCCTGATGAGGCGGGGACAGTGTTGTCGCCATCCTGGCCCTCCTCTGAAATGTCACAAACCCCTGGAACCTCCAAGCAGGACTCATGGGGTAACACTTGAGTCCCATCCAGCTGAATCATGGATACCACTTGCTTTCTTCTTTTCTGCGGCTCACTGCCATCCGTGCGGTCCTTGTCATTGCCATACTGACTACCCCAGTCAATGGGGGTGCTGTCCGCTAATAGAAGCAGATTGGGGTCACTGTTGGCCAGGACGATACTGTCCCGGTACAAATTATGTCTCCTCTGGACAGCTGCCTCTTTCACAGCTGCACGTACAAAAAGAGAGTATGTTAATTACACAGCTATCACACTAAGGAAAGTGTGAGTGTGTTAATCACACAGCTTATAACAACACAGAATGTGTGACTTTTAATCACACAGCCTATCACAATCACACAGCCTATTCCAGCAGAGAAATTGTTTTCTAATCATACTGCCTATCACATCAAAGTGAGTACATTAATCACACAGCCTATCACAATACAGAATAAGTGGGTGTTTTAATCACACAGCCTATCACATCACAGAAAGTGTGTTTTAATCATGCGGTGAGATGACGTAGGTCAGTTACACAACAAAGTTACAAATGGAAGAAAGGTTATTGACCAGTATAGGACCTCCTACTCCTGCTGAATGGAGTATGAAGGAGTACTATTGAAATCCTTAGTCCCAGACAGCCCTGGTCTTACAGGCTTTGTTGTTCTGCACTATATCGTGAGGTGTGAAGGTGCAAAACAAATTAATCAGCAGCATGGGAAGGAGCTGTTGCCCTTAAAAGACTAGAATTCAGACTCACCCATCATGATGTCCTTCATGATGGACTGGAGAACCACCTCCTCAAAGATGTTCTCAACCAAGATGAAGCGTGAGAAGTCCTCAAAGATGAGGTCCTTGAATTTAGGCAGCTCCTGGAGTAGGATAACGAAATCAGTCAGAACTAAGATGATGCTGTATCTTGGGAGAGCGTGATGGGAAAGTCGGGGCTCTTTGGCATGAAAAAGCATGAGACTCACGGGGGCGACAGTTGGGGTCAGCTGCTTCAGCATGTATGGGATGAAGATCTGCAGAAGAGCTTCTCTGAAGAACTTCTTGCGGACTGTGCTGCTGTCATAGTCATATTTCTAATGCAAGAGAGCAGGGGCTTAATTCAGAAACCTTGTTTGTCTAAACATCTCTAGATATTCACCTCATCAGAGCTCATTCCATTTACTAGACATAAACTGAAGCAATTGACTGTGCAATACTTCAGGAGCAGAGATCTGCTGGTTTTCTGATGTCCATGAGAACCCACAGTACAGCTTCATAGTCTAATGTGTGCTTCTACACAGCCAATCTAGCATTTGGTTTTACTAGTGAAGCAGTCATACCTTGATGACCCGGTCCTGACAGCGCTGGATGGTCTTGCAGAGATCCTCCCCGCCTTGGCCTTCCATACTCTGGTGCAGAAGTTGCTCGAAGGTGTACACAGCATTGTCCATTTGCTGCAGAAACATACGGGGTGAGACAAAGGGCCAGGTGAGAGGTAAAGGTATCCAATGATCTATCTGCTTTATCATAAACTGCCACAAGGGGGCACCATGGCTTTTGGATTCAAGGGTGTAGTGTGGCCAAAACTCATGCCTTGTCGAGTAATTATCTTGCACGTCATTCTCCCCTCTCTCACACACACACACACACACACACACACACACCCCGCTGAATGGCTCAATTCTCCAAAGCAAACCTGTGTGTGCAATGTCTCCCTTCAATTGCTTATAAGTACATGTTTGGGCCAATTCATCCTCAGTTTGAAGTGAAACACGCTTAGCTCACTTTATTCCGCTCAAACTTCAAAGCAAGAAAGTGGGCCAGTTTCTGCTGACGGAGCGAGCAGCCACTTCTCACTCCCCAATCACAACGGCACCAGTTCCCTCCCTGATACACAAAACAGCGAGTCACGGAGACCACATTAAAGGCACGGGGACAGTTTCCATGTCATGGCACGTTCTGAGGATGCTATTTAAAAGGATGTATCTACTTTTGTTATCAAAATATAATCAGGATTTTTTTTTGTACCACATAAGACAGCATTTCCAGGCCAAAAACGCTCTGGGGCATCAGGGCAGAATTTTCGGTCTGCTATTTCATGGCTTTTCTATGATGTCACAAAAATTCAGACAAACAAGAAGTAAGACATGCCTGTCATGGATACGTCTTTTCGGAAGCCGCATGAAGGGCACACATCTCACCTCTCTCATGAGGATCTGTGCCCTCTGGACGAAGACGGACGTGCTGGACACATCAAAGCGCTGCTGGAGACCCTCCAGATGCAGATTTTCCACCTTCTCATAGCAGCTCTGCATCTTCACTGGGTGGAATGCCAGCATAGAGATCCTCTCCATTTGCTAGAGACCAAAGGTCAGCGAGTGACATGGAGGTAGTGAAACTGGGATAAAGGCAGTAAGACTGGGACTTGTGAGGCGGTGAGACATTTATGAAAGTGGGGAGACTTGGACAGAGATCATAAACACAAGGAATTACATAATGAGAGTTCTTCTCTACTTCTCTTGCTGCTTTGAAGACTGGAACACTGATGAGGGATGTGTAATCCCACATCACACCACAAGAGGGTAGCATTCAGCTTATTAAAGTAACATGATTAATGTAGTGACTGCAGTGGCTCCCCACATTACAAACATGAGCCTGCAGATCCCCGGGGAACAGCCACAGCTCCGGTCAGGAGTGGCCAGGCCCTCACCTCGCCCAGCTTTTCTTTGCTGCCACCATTGAGTGTGTTCTTGCTCATTTCCACCAGTTCACGGAAGAACACTTCCCGGACTTCAGAGAAGCCGCGGCTGGTGGGCTCCATCAGGGCTTCCAGGATAGAGTTGATGTAGGGCTGGATGCTGGCCTTCAGGAGCTTATCGGCCTTGGGCATGACTAGGGCTGAGGGAGCATCAGAGGCTGGTCAGATGGTCTCACAATAGCATTTGGGGATTGAACATCACAAGGCACATAAACCCATGAACACACCATCACATACGCATCGATGTACTCACGCTGTCACAGACTAATGTCTAGCTGCTTGGCTTTGAACTGCATGAGGAATCCAGAGCACATGGAGGAACCTGCTTCAAGCAGTAAGCTAAACCTCTGTGCCTGTGATCAGAAGGTTGCCAGTTCAAACCCAGCTACAGCAAAATACTCATGCGTCCAAGGTAGGGGTGTTTCTAGCCATTGAAAAAAATCAGGGGCTAAGTCAAGTGCACCCATGGCTTGACTTTTTGTTGAAGGAAGACTGGTGTTGGGGGTAAAATACTCGGGGCTATAGCCCTGAGTGATCAGATCTAACGGTGCCCCCAGTCCAAAGACCCTTGATCAAGGCCCTTAATCCTCCAGCTCTATGAGTGCTATAGGTGGCTGGCCCTTTGCTGCGACCCACTAACTTGCTGTGTGTGTCTCAGGGAGAGCCGGATGGGGTAAGGAGGGTATAAATAAAAAATCACTATTATCCACTGCTGGCCTTGGTGTGTTTGGCAAGGATACACAGTGATACTTTCCCACCAGTACAAGCCATCAGACAGGTTCCAGTGTCTGGTGTTTATTCCCAGTGTTATTTCCATGTACACAAGTGTTTTGCAATGCCGAAATTCCACTCTCCTGTGGCATCACGAGAACAAAACTGGCACGAGGTGTCCGAGAGCAAGATGCCACAGGGCATGTAAAGCAGTGAAAGCTTCAGCTGATAGCATGACAATGATGGTCCTTTGAGGATGATCTGAATTCCATTTGAAATTATTCTAATCAGCTGGTTGAAGTTAAAATTGTGCATTGTGGGTAAGCTTGTGAAAACAGCAGATCGATGGTACATTTCATGGTTGGAGTCACAGGGGAACCACACCTGGCCCATTAGGACATAAACCTGGCACTTGAGGGAGCTGGGTGCAGGCAGGTGAAACTGTAGTACAATTCAACTCATTTCAATTCAATTTTATTTCTATAGTGTACTTTCACAACAAATGCTTGACACTGACCCCGCCCAAAGCCCCTAGTGAGTAAGCCCGGAAGCAACAGTGCCAAGGAAAATCTCCCTAGAATGAAGAAACCTTGGGATGAACCAGACTCAGAGGGGGAGCCCATCCTTCAGGGGCTGGCAGAGGAAGTCAAATGAGCAAGATTGCAAAGATCCAATTCGTACCGTCCCATCCAACCAACTGTAAACAACTCACTTAAGATCAAGATAGTTGGTGGGGCTTTTTATGTTCTTTCCAAGATTCAATTATCTCCATGATTGATGTCTAAGAACTTCCCTCTCAAAACATGGTTGAAGCTACACTTAAGTTTCAAGAGTCATATTCATACTGGTATTCATATTGATCAAGCATGGACGATATCTCCTTAGGGCGCTTACTGCTGATCTTGTTGGTGACGTGCTCCTTGGAGGTTATGATCTGGTCCATATCTGTGCGTATGGAGGCCTCCAAAAGGGGGCGACTGGCCTCACACTTCTGTACCACTGCCTCGTACTGCGTCCGTACCTGGCCCTGGACCATGCTGTACACAGCGTCAGAGATCTAGGGTGGGGGGGGGGGAGAAGCAAGCAGGGTTCAGGCAGAGGAATTATGGGTCAAGCAAATGAGCAGGCTTGGGTGGCGAAAGAACCGGGGTGGGGCGAGGGTCACGCCAACCTGCACTGACGTCCACAGCGATCTGCATGTCTTACACTTTAAAAGGGGAATTTCATGCATGTTCTATACCATGGTCACCGTTATGTGCAGCACACCTCACAAACACCAATCTGCATTTTTCAGTAAAATATCACCCCTCCAGCATCATCAGCACTTCTATGTTTAAATTTTACGTAAAATTAAATCTGCAGGATTTTCACACAGCAGCAAAAATTTCGTTGACATCCTCATTTCATAAGTGTGTTCTGTTGAACCTTTCATGTGTTCTAATGCTCGATTTCCTATAAGACCTTGGTGCTGCGTAAGGCATAGAGGAGGCTAGACAGGAACAGCACACCAGCAGTATTTGACGTTGATTCCAGCTGCTCTTCAGTACCCACCAGCCCATGTTGTAGGACCTTCTCGGTTTATGTGTCGGACCTCTAACTCACCAGCATCCAGTTCCTCTGCTTCTCGAATGGTTTTCCCTTCAGTCGGGCAGCAATGGGCTCTCTCAGCTCTGGGACAAGGGTCTCCATAACCAGGTTTGCCAGGATCTACCAGGACATAGACACAAACACCCCCACTTTAAGAATGAGTAGTACACCCAATGGTAATTGTGTCATCTCTGTCCAGCTGGGGGACAAACACTGACACACCGCTCGAGCCACCAGAGGGTACATCTGCTGTAGCTGCTTCCCTGACAGATTTTGATTTAATTTCCTTTGTAGCATACAGAAGTGTAAAAAACTGTACCTTTCAGTCATAAACATAAGTATTTCCCCGGTAGTGGATATCAAGGTAGCCGCATACTTCCAGTGCAGGGGATTGCTTTATTCTATGTACTAGTTTATTCAAGGTATTCCGGTTAAAAGAAAAATCGCATTTAGGCATGCTCTATGCGAATTCCTGGCATCGTTTAATGTCAGGTGCCATGTGGCAGCCTGGCATCTGGTCCAGGGTGCCGTCTGCCCTGTTCCATGCTGCGGGGACTGACATGAAGCTCACCGGGATCCCTCACTGGATGCGTGGCTAAGGGAGACTGGTGGCCATGCAGGAGCTCTGTCTTTGATCGTTCAGGGAATTCAACGTACACCGAAACCTCACCGAAAGTCAGCCTGGGCCGGTATGCTGCGGAACCGGAAAACTCACGGTTCAGCCCAACTCAGGGAAAGACATGGGGAGCGGAGCCATACGACAGAAACCTGGCTGATCCAAGGAGGGAGACAGAAAGACGAGAGCAGCAATAAAAGCCCTTCACACATAAGCAGTGAATTTATTAGGCTACATCTCCCAAAGCGTCTCCCTCTGCACGGTTCCAGAGCTAAAAGCTTAGAGTGCCACCTGGTGTTTCATAGACGGTTTTTACAGTCCCACAATCCAGAGGCATGACACATGGTACGTGACCACGCCTGGACAGGTGTGGCAGGCGCCTGAAGGCTCAAGCTCATGGCATCAGCCCGTGCCAGCCAAACGGTATGTCACATCTCCAACGGCTGTTTCCAACCACGGCCTGCTGCAGGGCTGCGCATATTCCCAGTGACTGTGCAGGCAGACTGACGCAGCAGAGGCCTGCAGTGCTCATGGCCAGTGAACTGTAATGAGAGCTAAGTCAGCACTGGCAAATGCCGACCTGCCAGATTCCAGGGTTTGTTTACAGTGGCACACGTAAACATGCCCAAGATTCCTAGGCAACACGGGTAAGTGGGCCGTTCTTTGCCAACTGCAGAATATTTGCCACTCGAAGACGAGCAGGTAGAGGCCACAAAATCTGTACTAAAAATAGATGGTGGAAGTTAGGCGATATATCCAAGTTAATTTAAACTGCCTAAAAAGCCAAGATCATCAGTCCTGCTAACAGCTACTCATTAATAGTCCCTGGTTAATTTTCCACAGACAAAGCCTCCTTAGCTAGAAGCCTTGGCAAAGTCCAGTGGGCCGAGGCGATCCTAAACGTGCTGAGTGTGACTCCGCGAGATGGGTGAGACAGCCTCACATGCCCTGTACTTCAGCACTCGGTGAACGTGGACCAGTGTTAACAGTGGGAGGGGACGGGCCGCTAGCAGCGTGGTGATGCCTGGCAGGCCCATGATAAACATACAGGGTCTTTGTGCAGCTAAACAAAGGTAATAAAACAGAAAGAGGACAGGCAGCGGCACTGCGGCTACGCTCTAGTTACATGACATTAAAAGAGGAAAAAGGTGAGCAGCTGATGAAGCTGTAAATCTACACTGTTTGCTGTCCCTCAATACAAATGCACACACAAGCACAAAGACACACACACGCACACAAACACAAAGCCACACACACGCAGTCCCCATATTCATATCTTTGTAGGGACTCTCCATTCATTTCTATGGGCATAACCCTAATCCCAAAAATGACAACCTTAACCCCCACCCAGCACTAACCTAAGTAATCAAACAAAATACAAGACTTTTGGTATTTTTAGTTTTTTGACTGCAGCCACAGATTCTTATAAAACTGAGGTTATCCTTGTGGGGACCCAAAAAACTGTCCCCACAACGTAAAATAACACACACATCACATTGTGGGGGCATTTGAACAACTAACAGCAACAGGCTGCAGAACCATGTCCAGAAGGGTGGGGGCGGGTTCAGAATCACTTCAATATTTAGATGTATCATCCATATTTACTGAGACATTAATGCAGTAACGCAGCTGTCTGGTGGGACTAGGGCGTCCTCATGCTGAACTATGCAGAAACAGTCAAAGACAGTAATGAGAAATATCAGGATGCTGCTGGACGTAATTCACGTCATTTTCCTGAGCTGATATCCAGAGCAACCGCACAGGTATTTTCAGCTCTCAGCCTTGTTATGCTTCCTATTCAAAGTTACAATGGCCCCACAAGGGCAGGTGTGTATCCTCTTGTCTGCTGCCCTGCCTTTCATGAGGCTCACAGATATTTTTAAAAACTTTAATTCAAATCTTAAGTCATCTTTAAACTTAAATAAACAAACTGTCTTGTACTTCCCATGACATATTCACATACTGCGTCAGAAACATGCTAGTTCACCTGAGATTGGAGGTAGGGGGGACTGAGCTCCACCTGTAGCAGCTGGGTGTGGGACAGAGAGCTCAGATGGAGTCACTGCTCCTGGGTCCACAGCACCATCAGAGGCCAACAAGCCATGGGGCTTATAGACAATACTGGAAAAAATCGCCCCATGACAGGCGGAGCAGAAGAAGATATATCTGTCATGATCCGCCCCGTCTGATCCTCCTGTGTGCCACGCCCACCTCGTTACCTCGTGTTCCTGCCCCGATTGTGATCACCTGTGTCCTGTTAATCCCTGCCTAGCCTTTGTATTTAGTCTGCGTCTTTCCCCAGTACGTCAGATCCGTCATTGTAGTGTCAATGCTTGTTCGTGGATGTCTGCCCTGTTCCTCAAAATAAACCCCGTTTCCCTGTCCATCCGGCTCTGCTCGCCCACTTGCCCGCTCGCTCGCCTGCCGAACGTGACAATATCAAAGCAGTGGGTAAATTCACACAGCCTAAACACAAAACGAGCTTTTATGGAAAGTTTATCAAGGCATGTGCTGTAAAATGAGACGCCAATGAATCACTAGATGTCCTCCTGAACATGAAATGCCTTCTTTGTGAAGCTCAGTTCAAGGTTACCTTTTTGAGAAAGATGTTTATCATGATTCCTGTCGTGGTGCCATTGTTGTTCACCCCTATCTAACAGGATTGGACCCCCTATCACAACACCACCCTGAGAAAAAAAGTGGGGGGAATCCCAGCCTTGGATGGAAGACAGACAAAGCAGGAGCCCATGAGGACTTAGAGTGTCATTAGGCGGCTGCCTTGAGCCACACCTGGCCAGGTAAACACTCCTCTCCACCTGGCCTCTCAGGATGCTACAATGGAGCCTCATACTAATATTGGAGACATCTGCTCTGATATCCCATCAGCCCCTGCACCCCCACAGCCAGCATCAGTACCGACAGAAGGTTCCCTAACAAGCTTCGAGTTTTATTTGTCATATGCACAAACACACACTGAACATCTGCGCAGTGAAACGCCTTTCCACCTGCTTCCAGGATTATGCATGAAAGGAAATGCATAGCATAAAGGAAAAAATAGAATGGAAGATGTTGAGCATAAATAAGATTACAATAACAATAATTCAAGGTGGCGAGGGTACAGTATTTGTAGATGTAAATGGAGATGTATAAACGGCAGGCCGGGTAAAGTAAAGTGACGTGTCAGTTGTTAGAGTCCTCGTTCAGTATAGGGACAGCCTGAGGGCAACGATCCCAAAGTTAAACTGCGCGTACGTGTCAGAGTGTGTGCGCACGTGCAGCACAATGCCCACTTTACAAACTAGCTCCAAAATAAGGAGGTAGGGTTACCCAGTTAGGAATATGATACTTGCTTTTGGGATGGAATACTTGACTTCTAGTCTTACAAAAAGCAGCAAAACAACTTCCTTATTTGAGTGACAGTGCAGGGCAACAGAGGAGAAGCCTCCCCATGTGAAACTGGCCTTTTTAAAAATAGGCTGTCAAAGTGTTTTTTTTTTTTAATACAGTGATTCAGATGTTTTCAGTTACACTAAAAATAGCTGATGACTGGTAATCGTCATATTTAGACAAGTTAGCAATTGTTAATTTTGACATAATCAATGCAGATTGGATAGGCCCAGAAACGGAGTAGAGGTTCTTCATCTTTTTCTTCTACATCAGAATAATAAAAATGAAATATGCATTATTTTACTTTATAGCAGAACCAGCATATTCACAGGTACCCCCATGAACCTCCGGATGCTAGTCGCTAAAATGCTCTTCAGTCCCCGAATCACTCGCTTGCTCACACGCTGACCCACCTGCTGAGGCGTCCCGCACATCATCTCCCACGTGCTGTACTGGTTGTGCGCCTGCCGGTACAGCCGCACGGAGTCCGTGAAGGCTGGCGTCTGCACCTTGCACTCCTCCGATAGGCCTGTGCAGATGGAGAAGATCACCGATAACGTTAGAGGGGTCATTCAAGACCCCACACACAAAGTAATTAAACCCTAAACTGCTAGGGCCGTTTCCATGGCACAACAGTTACAGGTCATTAACATCTTTGTTGTGAGTGCTCTCCATACAGCCTGTCCATTCTCTCCGGGGGCTGTTCTGACTCTGAGCACCCTGCTGTGAGCTACAGGAGGGACTGTTTTTATTGGCAAACTTTTACTGCCCCACTGGAATTCCTGTAGATTTATCGACACCAGAAAAAAAACGGTTCTGGGACCATTGATCCACGTTTTGATCTTCAAGAATCCACCTGGCTTAATATATCACAAATAATCATATTTATTAATCTAATTAATTAATTTAATTAATCTGAATGAATTTCAAAAAGCACAAGCTAATCTCCTGTAAAATTTCTGAAGGGAATTGTAAAATCAGAGGACAAATAATTTCATGTTAAGAGTTTACAGAAAATAATGGTGTGAAAAAACCAAAGGTCAGAGGAGAATGGGCAGACCTGTTATCGGCAGCTGAAAGGGCACAGGTGCAAAAGTAACTGGCAAAATATCAGCCCAGTACAGCAGTAGAATGCAAAAGGCATCTCTGAACGCACAACTCATCAACCAAGGGGCTCTGTGGTAGATCCTACACAGTATCGGCTGGTCTAAAGTTTAAGCATAGTGTATAAATAGCAGGCATAAGTCTGAAATATATACAGATGCGCCTCTACTTATGAACTTTCAACTTACGAACTTTCAGACATACGAACGAAGAGGATTGTCCTAATTGTGTTCATTGGGCTCCCGTTTCCTGTCCGCAATATAATTTTTTTTTTTTCTGCCCGCCAATTCCAGGTAGTACGACTTCTGGCCGCTACTCCCGCCGCGCAGCAGTGTAGCGCACGTACTCCCAGCATCCTAGTTCTTTGTATTTGCGTATACCCCTAAAATGATGTTGAATAACGTCGAAGAACATTTCAAGTTATGAATGGCCGTTCGGAGCGTATCTCATTTGTAAGTAGAGGAGTGTGTGCATACATCATATACACGTACATTCACATTCCAAAGTAAATTGCTCAGTAACACACGAGGGAAATGGCGAGTTTTGAATTCGAATGCCAGACATGTCTCAGTCATCCAAAAAGGAAGTGATAATATTTGCCATGGAAACGTCAACACAGAAAACAAACACTAACTAGCAGGAGATCCTTCAGACTCAAGCTAAGGCAAATCTGGGGGAGGAGTAGACGGGTGGCATCCAAGTATGAAAAAAACAGAAGGGGTCAAGAATGCATGTGCTTCACTGTCAGATTCAAGGTCCCAGACAGAAACCAGCTGGGTACCAATATAGATCAGTTCAAAAAGTTAAACCACATTTAATGTTAAAATTTCGTGGCTCAAAAATTCATTACAGAGAGTGCAAGACATAATTCAGTGAAATATTACAACATACATCAAAGTCTTTTTGCAACTTTTCCCGGTGTTTTCCAATTGTTTTTATAAGCATGGTTTACAGAGGCACATAGCTCAGGGTCCCTGCATTCCAACACGGGCCCTTAACTGAAAGATGCTGAATATGACTTACGTCCGCAGCTGGATACTCGCATTCAAGAAGCTTAACAGACCCAAGTGGAAGGCAGGGTATAAACACCAAAACAGAGTTACATCAACAGAAGGCAGCACTGAAAGACCCAAACAGCCCCTAAACAGCCCCCCCAAACACCTAAATGGGGCCACCACACCCTGCATTTTCTGGGCTTTGACAAAAAGAAGTGATCTAGTGTTTTGGAGTTTTGTATGTGTGTACGCCTATATTTAGGTTTCACTAAATGAATACTGCAAAAATATCCTCACAACCTATAGAATCTTAAATTTAGGAGATCACAATAAGGCTTTCTTTAACTGCCTTTTATACAAAAGTCCAACAGGAATGTGATCATGGATAGCATAAAAATGTGGAGTGAAGGGAAATTGCCATAAAGTCAGGAATGCTAACATGTGTTTGTATGTGTGTTTTGTTTATATTACATTGTGAGGAACAAATGGCCCCCACAATACAATGAAAACCTGTTATGTTAACATTGTGGATACCACTTTTCAATGAGTGAAAATAAAAAAAACTAGCCAAAAGTCTCATATTTTGTTTGGTTACTTATGGTTAAGTTGAGGGTTGTTTGGGGGTTAAGATTTTCATGTTGGGATTAGAGTTTTCCCCAGAGAAATGCTTGTGAGTGTCCACCTACAGTATGAATGCATTCAAGATTGTGTACCACAGACTTCTTGTTCGTGCTTGCTGTGCATTTAGGAGAGTGTGTGTGTGTGTGTGTGTGCATGTGTGTATGTGTGTGTGCATGCATGTATGTGTATGTGTGTGTGTGAGCATGCAATCGTGTGTGTGATGCGTGCATGTGTGTGTGTATGTACGTATGTGTATGAGCATACGCGTGTGTGTGGGAACAAGTGCTGCGAATGTTGATTCATTTCTAGAGGAAAAAGACAGGAAGTGAGCAGTGGGAACGGCAGGAAACAGGACGGACACGTATCAGCAATGAAAACGCCGCAGGAGGAGAATTCAGGTTGCGCTTAATCGCCAAAGAAATCCTGTTGTTCTAGAAGATAACGTCTGTGCTGTACCAAACATTGATTTTCATTTATTTAATTTTGCAGATGCTTTTGTCGTACAAGTGAGGAAAACAGCTCATTACAAACACGTTCTCTGCCCTCGCTTGCAGCTGTTGTACACATACTGGGCTTGGAATGGCATGAAGACTTGACAAACTGAACACCACAATTAATATTTGACTGAAAACTATGTGATGTGTAGCAAGCAAAATAACTGGTGACCGGTTACAAACATATTAACGATTTAGCCCTTAAGGCATTAATAGCAAAAGCCTGTTTTTTTTTTATTAACAGAATCATTGTTCCTCTCCTCAACTTAAAATGATCCTAATATTCCGTAATTTCAATGGATGCATTAGGAAGCAACGGCTTCATTAAGAGTGACTCATCTTCCAAAGAGTTGTGTAACACTTAAACACGTTCGGTGGGAGTGAAACTCTTCTGATTATCCTCTGATCCACAGTCGTACCTTTCTTGTTAACACTCGGGAGGAGTTAAAGTCGCAGTGTGTGTTATTGCGAGTGTAAATATAACCTTCGCAAATGCTCCCCTTCCCCTTCATTACTCACCACAAAATAAATGTTCAGAGCACCAGGTAGCTGGGTGGCTAAGGCGAGGCCTGGCTGTTATTCCCTGAAGCGAGGTGTTAACCTCAATTGTTCCGGCAAAAACATATACATTTGGAAACAAAAGTGTCAAAAAAGGCATGGAATGCAGAACAGAATGATTATCTGCTGCTCCCTGAGAGTGTCACCTGTCCATTAAGTCATGACTCATTACCCACAATACTATAGAAAAAGCTACACATCAGAAAGGCTTCCAGAATTTTTTTGTTTCTGGACACCCTATGATCCTGCATCTCTGCCATTTATAGTCAGGAGTTTATGTACAGCCAACTAAGGGAGATTTCATAAAAGTACCACAAAATGGGCAATAATATTGATCAAGTTCTAGCATGGAGGTTCTGTGAAAAAGCTTCAGGGTGTTTTTCTAAGTCAGTGGATTCTGAATCGACACCACACATTAAGTCACAAGGTCAGATGCTTCCAGATCTCCCAGGTCCACCCCCCCATGTTTATTTAGCTGGACAGAGCCCATGTCACTTCCAAGGCTGTAGGCCTCTGGCTTGTGGCGTCCCAGCTGCCTGCATGGCCCAGCATCAGCCAGTCTGAGGAAACTCACCTGCTGCTGCAGGCCAGGTCTTAGAAGGAGCCCGAATCCTGCTCCCGGGACAAGGAGGGCCTGCATGCATTGTCTCTTTAACCCACTTAGACTACCATAATAAGGCTAAGCAGGCTTGGGAGCCTGAGGACCAGAGCCCCTCAGCTAGGTGAGATGCCGAAGCTGGCCCCCCACGTGCTCGGTGTCACGCTGGGCTCATCTCACCGCATGGGGCGGATTAACATCTGGAGGCCCTCAGCTGTCAGCAGCATGGGTACTCATGTGTTGCCGATTTAACTAACTGTTCCATTTTTCCTGAGGTGGGGTGGGGGCCTGGTGTTTGCCAGGACCATAGGCTATACCCTAGGATAACCGATGCATTAATCTGGCCCCGCCCACCAAAGGAATCACCTTCCACGTTCGCCACGTGCCAACATGCCTCAACCGTCGGCCGTTTAGATGCCTCCGATGACAGGAGCCCACTGGCTACTGGCCCCGCCGTCACACACATCTGGTAACGCGGCAGAACACTAGGAGACTGACACAGAGGCCCCCTCGATGAGGTTCACAAATAGAGGTAGGAGGTCAAGTTGGGTTACGGAAAAGGCAAATCATGAGGGGAGTGTTAGAGACGTGGGGGCCGACTCTCTGAAGAGCCCCAAGGCTGAATCACACAATAGACTCCATTTACTGATGACCTCATCCAGGATGCCGACACCAGAACAGAAAAGAGGACACGTCTGTACTTTTGGCCTGACTCCAAAATAAGCCTCTCAGCTATAAATACTCAGAAATTCTGAAACAATTAGACCAGCCTGATAACGTCTAGCCCCGTTAAGTGAAAGTCCATTCTGAGCAACTGTAAACCCCCAAGCTCTGAGTCGCCGAGCATGGTCATTTGTACCCAGGCAATTATGCAAAGCAGAAAAAAAACAAGACCAGGATTTGAAAGCACCAGGAAGAGGTCATTTGGTCGCAAATCCAAAAGTGACCTTTACCCTTTCAGAGAAAAAGAAAAGAAAACTGAGACAAAAACTCTTCAGAGCATTTGCCAAAACCCCATTCTTGGGGTGCACAGTGATGACGGAGGTTTAGTGTCTCATGTGGCATGGTCAGGCACGTCATTCTGTGGTTCAGGTCATCAGTGCAGTACGCTATAGGTGCAGCTATGATTTGTGTGTATTAAAAACCACTGAAATTGCATAAGCAACTGCAAGAGAAGAGTATAAAAAGAAGATATGTTGTTAGATATTTAGGGGAGAGACTTCTGAGTCATGAAAACCTCCTCCTTGGCGTCGTGCACATGCATGGACTCGCAGACTGCTTGTAATCCTCCGCGAGAAAACATTTGGCTGTTTGGCTGGGTGCTGTGAAAATTCTGCTTTCCTGGCAAAGCTCTTGGGGACACACCCTCTCTAAGCCTCCACCTTGTGCAGGTGGGGTGGAAAAAGGAAGCGTGATCACCACCACATCCCTATGCTCTAGTCCTTATCCATTTTCACAAGACACAGCTTGAAATGCTGCACTATGAAATTCACGAGTGGTGTCAGTCTGAAAGGCCACAGTCCTCCCCACATAACCCGCGACAGCCCTGCCGTTGCCCGTTTATCCTCTCTGCCATATGAATGTACAATGCCGTCTCCTCCACTTCCTGTATTCCGAATGGACTTGCGCAACAGTCATTTTGCACTATATTACTGATGATTATTTTATTAACGTTTTCCTTTATGTATTTCTCTTTTTACGTAAGTTATCCTTTTTTGTATTTATTTCCACTTTATCATTGGTTGTATTACTTTCTGTGGTATGGGACAAAGAAATTTCCTCTCACAGGGATCAATTAGGTTCTGCCTTATCTCATCATTAAACTATCGGGCCGACTGTGGAGCTGCCAGCGGCAAAACGGAGAGGCTGTTGAACCACGATGTTCCCGTTCCCAGGAATCGACCAGGATCGACTGTTTACCTTGCCGGTTGCTATGCTGACAGCCCAGACAATGGCCTGCCCTCGCCCATTTACACTTGCAAATCCAGCGGGCGACTACCTTGCTCAGCATGTGGTCTTGACTGCATCAACTTCTCTCCACACCCAAGCACCTTTATGTCCTGAGATTAGTTACGCTGAGATTAACACACATCAGCTGGCACGTACAGGAGGCAATGACTGACAATCACCATCGCTTCTTAATTTCTGAGTAAAATGTGTCCATCTGAAGAATTAAAATCCTGGCTAGCAGCTGATCCTGTGACTTCTCGCCTGCTGTTTTCCATTCTGGGGGGGGAAGCCCTGAACGATATCTAAGGCAAAGAAAAGTTCAATCACACAAATGTATACTCTGGACCTGCACAGACCTTCAGTACTGGGGGGGCACAGGCATCACATCTAAATAGGAGTCAATGGCAGAGATGGACTGGAACCAAGCATCATGACAAGAAGAGAACTAACAGCTGCAAATATAGTCTTCCCCGTGAATGGAAGACACCAGAATAGCTCTGTTGCCATGGGAATTGTGGGTAATGTGGTCTAGAGGAGCCGCCTGACTGTGTGACAATTTCGCCGTTGCTGTGCCTACAGTGCAGCACAAGGTTAAAGGGGTAAGCAGGAGCGACACCCTATGGGTCTGCTCATCCTCAAGCAGAAGATTTAACATGGATGAGATCCATTGGGAACAAAGGATGTGATTAAAAACAGAAACTGGTAAAAGGTACATGGGACATGCGCCATGGATCATTAACAGAAGAGAAACACTCAAACAGGAAGTGAAGGCTGTTAGAAAATGCACCCACTTTAGGTAGAATGAGAAAGGACAGATTTTCTATTACTCATACGGTGGCAAAGTTTCCCTGTGGGAAAAACCATAGCAGTTACTTGCGTGCATTGTGGCCGGCCTGGCAAAGTACAAGCATGCCATTAAGACTGAATATGTGTTTTATAGGTGACACAGTGTGTTTACTGTGATCGACATCGCCGCATGCCAACAGATCCTAAGGCTGCCCAACTCTCTGGGTACTGATTAAAACCAAACCTGAGGAAGATCTCGTCATTCTGGCAAAGCAGATGCACATTGGCACATGAGTGCTGGCAGGCCAGCTGTTATGGCACGTCGTTAAGAGAGTCATCTAGGTAAGAGAGCGATCTGAAACTTCTCCTTAATGGTGCGTAACGGGGACACAGTACTGTTTAATGTTCTGGTCCCGAAGACATAGCATGTAGCCTTCTGGTAAAGGAAGCTGGATTCAGGTTTTTAGAAAGGTGCAGGTTGCTGAGCCTATGTGTTGTACCACTGAGCAACTAGCCAGGGTATAACCAGTCATATCAATATCTAGGTGGGTCTAATTCTATGCCATGTCAGGCAAAAATGCTAAACTGACTTTATGGGAATAACTTATACTGGCTCAGGAATCATTGATGTTTTGAAATGTTTGTAATGAAATGTAAGCATAAGACTAGAAATGAATCAAAATGTTTTCTGCTACCAGCTTCTGGGCAAACTGCCCATTTAGGATACCTGACATGCCTTTCCCATTTCTGACGAAACTACATGTTTACATCTCATGTTGCTTTCTGTTCCTCCTGGCCCTTCGTGAGCCCTGTTCCCTGGAAAAATGAGGACCCTGCTCTCTTCCACAGTGAAGAATCTTAGCAATCTGAGCAATTTCATCTAAAACGCAAAGGCTGCATCCCAAGCCCCTAGGGAAAACTGAAAGGTATCGACTACAAATGGTCACGTGGTCTGCACCATCTCCTTTAGTCGGCCCATGCCCCTTTAAGTAGCCCAGTTAAGAGATCATCATCTGATTTGTGTTGTTGACATGCTGACAAACTCTTTACTGGGTTTTGTGAATGGGGTTATTTAACCAGTGAGGGCAATGACATCATTAACAGCCCTAGCAGTGCTCTGTGGTAATCTAGACTAGTTCTCTCATTGGTCACGTACCACAAGACGTCCTTTCTGTCTGAGTCTAAATACTTTACATTTGAGTTTTTTTGTTATTACGACATAGCACTCAGAGAAAACAGCGAATCACCCTTCAGTACCACCACTTGGCTGGTAGCATCGCCCTGTAAATACTTGAGTGGGGAGGGTGGCTGGAGACTGGGTGGGGCTCACCATTGTTGCAGTGCCGGACACAGTCCTGAAAGACGGCCAGCCACTTCTGCTGCTCCTTCTCCGTGGTGACGCAGAAGTACTGGTGTCGGGCGTACGGGTGCCATAGGAGGATGGGGAACTGTGTGGCACACTTCAGGCCTGGCGAGCTGCCTGGTTTGGCCTTCACGCCTGGAAAGGTGAGAGGACAGAGGGGACATGTCCACACAAATGGACTAGAGAAGGCGTGTCCACACACATGGACAAGGAAGGCGTGTCCACGCACATGGACAGAGAGGACATGTTCACGCACATGGACAAGGGAAGGTGTGTCCACACACATGGACTGAGGAGAAATGCTCACACACGAACAAGGGAAGGCGTGTCCACACACATGGACAAGGGAAGGCGTGTCCACAGACATAGACAGAGGGGACATGCTCACACACATGGACAGAGGGGACATGCTCACACACATGGACAGAGGGATACATATAGGGACGAGTTCATACATACAGGCAGAGGAAACACGTCCACGAACATGAGAACAGAGGAGGGGCGCGTCCACGCACACAGGGACAGAGGGAACATGTTCCCTTGCGTGTGCACATAGGCACGCATGTCACAGAACAGGTCCTACACCCATTTATCCAGAACTGATTCATAGGACACTTTATCTTCCCACATGACTCACTCACCCTCCCAGCGTGCAGTTCATTAACAACCCCCCCCCACCCCCACCCATGGAAGAACTGGCTGGTTTGTAGGTTGCACAACAGCTTGATGAATAAACTCTGAAGCAGCTACCTCCACAATCCACCTCCCTGCATTTCTACTACGTCCCTCACTCCCAACCTCCCGGTGACACCCTGCCCCCAGCTCACCAGGCAGTGTGGTCTCCAGCAGCTCCAGGTACTTCTCCACCGAGCTGAGCACACGGTACCCAGCACAGTTGATGGTCCCCTTGGGGTGGAGCCCCCGTTCGTGAGCCTTAAGGGTGCGAGAGGGAGGCAACCAAAATGGAGTCAGCAGCTAGAACAAATATTTGGAGTACAGGCACCTGGACTACAGCTATGATTAATGAAAAGGATATTTTATAGCAGCTCTTGTTACCAGAGCATGTACAGCGAGTGTGGCTAAAAGGAGGGGTGGGTGGAGAGGGAGACAGCATTGGAAAAGTGTGCTTTCATTCACCAGTTTGTTTTCGTAGTAGTTGACAACATGGGAGTCTGGGATGAAGAAGAACCGATTGCGCCATTTCTTGTTTTCCTCCAGGTACTGGAACAAATTACCGGAGAATATAGACTTGTCCTCTAGGGGGGCCTGTGTGAACAGCAATGAGAGCGATGGTGAGCAGCCAAGCGGCTTCCTCGGTGTGACTGAGAGCTATAGCATGAGGCTAGATCCTGCAGGTGGAAAGTCCTTGAAAGAAGGCTAGTGTCACTGGAAGTGAAATAAGCAGAGCAACCTGACCTGGCGTGCGGCAGCAGCCATCATGAAAAGTGTGACCAAATTCATTAAACACAGCTGGTCTGTCATACCCTGAGATTTCCCGTACTTCCTGTACCGAAGTAAACATTGTGGGCTGAAACATCTACTCAACTCTCAAAAGTACACCAGTCCTCAGCAAGTAGAGCTTAAAACTGCACTGACTGAAAGGGTGAGACACCCACTGGGTCGGCATGAACGCATCGCACAACTGTGTGTAATCAGTACAGATTAACATTTACTGTCACATGCAAAACACACCCTGATGCCTAAAGTTGGTGTTCCGTTTACGCACAATGGTACCCTGTACTTTCAGCTGAAGATCAGTAGGTAGAACTGTTACCTCAAACCAAACTTCCAAGGTTGGAGGTTGAAATTCCACCTCTGCCCTGTGTCTGGTGCTGTATGTTTGTACATTAATTAACCTTTACTCACTTTGTCCTTTAACTCAAACTTATCTCCTTAAACATTCTCTGTCACTATATATTTAAAACAAGTTAAGCAGCCTAAAATGATTTTCTGGAATGGGAATCCTAGCATTCGACCCCGGAGCATGCTGGGAAAAGCTCCAAGCTTACTGTGACCATGTATTAGATAAGCAGTAGTGGCAAATGGATGAATATTCGTAAGGCAGATGGGATAGCTGAACACAATGTCTGTAGCTTTACCTGACACCACAACAAAGAGATCAGAGATTGGCTGAGCCGGACTAGGCTCCGCCTCTTACCTTGCGCTGTAGAAGCTGAGACTGGGGCCCCCCGTTGGCCTCGAGGTCAAAGCGCATCTTATTAAAAAGGGAAACCGGGTACTGCTGTTCGTACAGCTGGGTGAACTCTCCCATCACCTTCCCTGTCCGTGCTGGGGGGGGAGGGGGTAGGAGGAAAGAGCACAGATCAGATCAGATCAGAAGTGCAAGTGAGACTGTGGAGCAGAGTGCGGCTCTGTGGGTTTAGACTCGTGCTCAGAAGTTGATGGGGTTTCTCATGCTCAGTAGAGTGATGTCACTGCAAGGCCCGTAACTCTCAACTACTCCCGTGACCATCTCTCTATCATTCATAATGAACCTGCTGTAGGCTTTTGCAGTGGAAATGCTCGGACCTGCCATACTGCCTGATGCCGTCCGCCGCATAACCTGACCTCCGCTCATAGAATGAAGTTTTGCATCGAAATAAAGGAAAAGGAAATTGCCTCATTCTACCAGTGTGGCTCACTGGGCCATTTTGAATTTGCAATGACATTGACTCTGCAGACTGGGGACTCATTATCTTAGCAGGTTAATGGTCATACCTGGTAAATTGTGAGGATTTGGTCACATTTATTACACATACTTGGGAAACAAAGCAAGGATTATGTTTTTCTGTAATGAAATGTGACTGAATTATTGAAATTTTGGCTGCATTTTGATGGACATGGTGGACACGAGGTTTGACTGACTGACTGACAGACAGACACTTTATTAAATCCAAAGAAAATAGCAGGTTTAATTAATAAACACCCAATACTAAGGTGACTCTGAATCATAAAGTGTTGGTTTAAATTAGCCTAAAGACAATGAGGTAAAAAGGCAACAACACTTCCATAGAAATGGACTCTGGTCTCGTTATTATAAGCTCTGCAAGCCTGCAGAAGGTGTGACCAGAGACGCCTGGTAGGATTCCACACGGTCCGCCAAAAATCAGCGATACGGTGAAACAACACGGTCCAGTGAACTCAGATCTGTTACTGTGCCATAAACGTGCTGTGCAGAGAACAGGCTCTGGAAGAAGGGGGCGACTGCGGTTAGGGGGTGGCAGGGGGTGGGTGGCAACCAAAAGATCTGAGATGGAGAGCTGACTTGCTAATACTAAACATCTGGGATTTTCCAAAATAGTACGGGGGGGCGTTGCACTCCACTGCTCAGAGAAGAGGGAAGGGTCTCCATTTCCCCATCCAAAACATAGTTAAAGGTCCCATCCAATCAAAGCTAAGTAGAGTACAGAACACTGGAAAGTGTATCCCATAATTCCACCATCAATTCCTTGCCTCCCAGCCTGTATACAGTGCACGCTCCTTGCCTCCCAGCCTGTATACAGTGCACGCTCCTTGCCTCCCAGCCTGTATACAGTGCACGCTGCTTACCTCCCAGCCTGTATACAGTGCACGCTCCTTACCTCCCAGCCTGGATACAGTGTACGCTCCTTACCTCCCAGCCTGGATACAGTGCACGTTCCCTACCTCCCAGCCTGGATACAGTGTACGCTCCTTACCTCCCAGCCTGGATACAGTGCACGTTCCCTACCTCCCAGCCT
>JAABNX020000046.1:4517018-4535522 GCA_015163995.2 Mormyrus lacerda
TGTATACAGTGTACGCTCCTTACCTCCCAGCCTGTATACAGTGTACGCTCCTTACCTCCCAGCCTGTATACAGTGTACGCTCCTTACCTCCCAGCCTGTATACAGTGTATTTAAAATGTGAAGAGGTGTTTTTTGGGGGGGGATGGGTAGATCATACATGTTTCATTGAGAAGGAGGAGAAAAAGTGCAATTACTCCCTCTATTTCTCACCTGCTGTTTATATTAATGATAGAATGATAAATCCTTCATTTGCCACGTGCACGAGTATGAGTTTAGGTACATTGAAATTCTTCTCTTTGCCTCCCTCATCTTGCTCTCCATATATTGGGGGTCACAGCACAGGGTTAACCAGCATGCAGCACCCCTGGGGCTGGGGGTTAAGGGCCTCGCTCAGGGGCTCACTCACTTGCGACTATCGAGGCCAGGGCTTCAACCGAGTCTCAGCCAGCTGAACCACTTACTGCCCCCTAAAGGTACTCAGTCCCACAGTCTTAAGACAAGAGAATAGAACTGGGGAAGAATTTTGGTTATAACCCAGCAGTAAAAAAGGGACTCAGTGACTTTCACATATTCCTCTTCTGCAGATTCAATAGCCCTGATGCCGGATCATTAAAGCATTATTCTTTGCCTATTCTTCAGAGAAATCTAACAGCAGTAGTAATCAGGACCGGACATTGCACTGGGAAGGAGCCGGCGTTCCTCTGTATGCACAGTGACTCACGATATCTTAAACAAACATCCGAAAGGCAGAGAAGGCGAAGGAACCGAGACGGTTCACCAGCACTCTCAGGGCCCACAGTCACGTCAGCCATGCACTAATGTGATAGCGCCATGGGTGAATAGCATGGGGTGGGGGGAACGAGACACGGCTGGGGCCTTTTGTGGAATGTGTTTGGCAAACAGGGCCTGGGGCGAAAGCGAAAGTCGTGAGAACCGCTAGTAGAACAAAAGCTGAAAGCCCTGGTCCCGGGGTTCCGATCTCCAGCATTGAAATGCAGGGAAACGGGACATTACTATAAATAACCCGCCTATTTTTAATAAAGCGTTGAGGAAGCCCAAGAGGGGATGGGAACGGTCGAGAAGGCGCTGAAGTAGGGGCAGACTTGGGATTGGTGAAAAATTGGTGACGTCAGCAGTATGGGAGTGAATGAGAGAGAACTTTGGGGAAGAAGCAGTCGTGAGTCACACTTTCATGTGATCTGACTGCTGACCCAGGAGGCACCAATCTTCCTACCACTGTGACACTCACATCTCACCAACATAACTACCATCCTGGGATCTAAGCTCCTGACAATGAGCACTTTAGCAAGACTGTCCATAATGAGGTTCATTTCATACCGGAAGTTGACACAATGCAAGTCAACACTGACATAGTTTGGACCCACAGCTGTCAGAAGCACAGAGTTCCCGGCGTTATGCAGTATGTCACCTTCATTTCTGATGTTCCCTATCTGTCCCAACAAGGTGCAACAATCAGGTAGCACTGTCTTGCAGCAAGATAGCCCTGTGCAGTTGATCTTTAATCCCTTCTAAATTGAAGGAAAACTCAACATACCTAAACTTAAGTCTAGTTTTTACTGCCATAAAATTGAAAATGCCATCATGTGGGGTTTTTTTACAGTTGTGTTTCTGTGGTCTCCCTCTGTCACCTTGCACCTCACGATCCTTCCATCGAACTAACTTGTCATTCCTCAAACTCATCCAGCTCAATCTCAAACTCAACGGCTCAAACTTATAACTCTTCTGTTCATTCCAGGTGGCGATTCCTCCCCACCCCCCCCTTACCATGTAAATGCCCCTCAAAAACAATGACTCTGGGATTCACCTGCCTCCTCTCAATTCTGCGATGGGCATTGATGGTTTAAAAAAGAAGAAGAAAAAACAGCAGCTCTAGTGGGCCCCTGTTCAGTCCACGGTCTCCCCACCTTTCACATTCCTTTCTCCCTCTCCATTCTTAGTCATCTTTATCATAACAGCGTCCTACACAACCTGCCCGCAGCCCACACTGTAGGGCATTTTGTGTTTCTTCTGACCTTCTTAACTCTCTCCCTCCTTTCAAACTGTAGTTAGCTTTACCAGTTGGCATGCCTCCATGTCTACTTCTCCTCAACCACCTTACAAGCCTTGAGGATCCCCCTTAGCTCAGCTAACATCACAGCAAATCCCAGCTACATTGGAGGACAAGGCAGTGCAGCTAATACCCATACAGAACTTGCTCCTTGGGGAACTGCTGGCCCCATGCTTTAACCTTCCCACTGCTTGGGAAGTGAAACATCTCAGCCCAAATGCTGTGGCATGTGTGGTTTTCAGCCTTGCAAGACATGTGCATCAAGCCTCTTCAAACGCCTCCCTTCACTGCCTGTTGAAAGCAGCTTAAATGTAGTTGAAAACCCTGGTTCTGACTTAGCTTGAGACCACAATACCATTGGAATGCACCTCAGCCAGTGGATACCAGCCAGACCAAGGCAGCCAGAACCTACTGGAGACGTAGCATTTCCAACATTGTTGCTACTGCTGTCCACAGGCCATGGATGATGTCATGAGCTTCCAAACAATTGGCTTCACATCTTGGGTGTTTCAGGAGAGATCGGGTGCCCTGCTCTCTTGGATTTTTGTTGAGACAACAAAACTCTTGTGTCTCCTTTTGCCAGCCAAAAATATCCTGAATATGTTAAAAAATGATGTGATTCCCTGTGGTGGCTGGTGACCTGCCAAGAGTGTACCCTGCCTCTCACCCGAAGATGCTGGGATTGGCTCCAGCTTCCCCGTGACCCAAATGGATAAAGTGATGTAGATAATGGATGGATGGATGATGTGATTCCAATGACTAAGGGGCTCCCCATAAAAAAGGGTCAAGTTTTCACATCCTCTAATGTTAATTTCATTCAAGGCAGCATGTCTACAATAAAGGCTGTACATGGAACCCTCAAAATAACCATAGAAGACCCTCAAACATGGGAAGATTCACTCCATTGTTGGCAGCAGCTAAAATACAAGGCATGTGACTCAGGACTATACCTCAGCTCCAAAAACCAACTATCCCTGTAGCTGGTGGTACCTTAAGGATGCAGCTGTGAAATAATGCAAAAAGAAGGTTAAAAATGGGAATTGCTGATCCAAAGTCTGAAAGCAACACCTGGTTTGAGACTTTGAGAAGCAAATGACGACAGCTTACTTCATTCAACCCTGAGACCAGCCCTAAATCGTGATATAGGCTCCACGCGTCTTAGAGGTGTGGGTCAAACGGCTTAGGTGATGCCAGATCAGCAGTGTGAAGTGGCGTGGAGAAGGACAAGATGATGAGGGATCATGAGTCACCTGAGAGATGGAGGTGCAGCAGCTGCACCAACCAGTGACAGGAACTGTAAGTAGCATGTGTCTGACTCTCTAATTTACCAAAAAAAATTAAGACCTCCTTGTTCCTTGACTGGTTGAGGAGGCAGGTGAATCCCAGTGTGGCTGATTGTGGCAGGAAGGTAGTATTTAAATATGCTGCTCACTTAGGTGATAAGTGAGAGGGAGAGCGAGAATCAGAATCAGATAAGCTGTATTGATCCCCAAATGGAAATTACTCAAGAGCCCTAAAGTTACCACTTCTCATTCAAGATGCACAATGCTGAGGGGACCAACCAATCTCTTGGTTGATTCCAGGGTAGGTATTGCCACTACGGTAGTGTGGGTAAGTTGTACAGGGGCACATTAATGCACAGTCTATTACCTATAAACATCTGGGCCTCACTGAATCTTGGGAAAATGAAACAGCAACACTTATTAAATCTGGCCCCCAGATTGTGCCACCAGCACCTCCCCGACTCGGCAAGCTTTTTCCACCGGCAGAATACGGATGCTGCATTGCTTTCATTTATTCATTTATTGATTCATACTTGCCATAAAGAATGATCCTCTCTGTTATGCTGCTTCCACCTTTTGTGGTTTCAAAACTATTTGCCTGTTATCAACAATTACAAACAATTACAGATACAGTAACAATTAGAGACAAGCAAAACTAAGCAAAATAATCGAATCTTGTCCCCTGGGATTTATGAGACAAATCGGGAAAAGATTAAAATGGACACAATCGGCTTGACGCTTGACAACAGACAACACGACTCTGCTCAGCCTGAGACCCTGGTGACCTACATTATGCAAAAAGCATGACCCTTTAGGGTGGAGCTCTCAATGTCAGTAATATCCTGACCCACACTTTTGCAATTAAAATTTTGTTCTTACTATATACATTACGTAAACATTTTAAGGCAGTCAACTTTATAGAACATCTCTGATCATCATATGTTAATTAAACAAATTTAAAAAAACCACAGCGATCCTGCAGCTAACGCTGCTTGGAGCCCTAAGTAAAATCACAGTAACACACCTAAGAGTTGCATTTAGTTTGGGAAAACAGCAGCATTCTGTAAAAAAAATACACCCGTGATTTGGCTTGAGTACAGCCTGGCTGTGCATGTGCACATGTAGCTGAAACTCGACTGTGAAAGCATGCCCAGACAACGGCCTGAGCTGCTAACTAGCAGGGGTGTGGGGGGGGTGAGGGGCAGCCAGACATACTCGACGCAGAAACGAGGAAATACTCAGAAATACCTGTACGACAAATGAGGAGCAAAAGCCCGCAGCATGGGGGGGGGGGGAGTTAGCAAGCTATGGAGGAAGATGGGAAAAGACGCCTCAGTGAACCTCCTGGACACCAGTCACATGTGACTAAGGTCAAAGGTCATTTGGCACTGGGGGGGAAAAACACTTCCCTGCCTTGTACTTACAACATGGAGACTTCTTTTGTGGGACATGGGAAGCTCGGGATAAGAGGGCATCTCATCCAGGCGGGGGCAAACCCTGCCAGACCGGTGTTTTATTTACGCAAGTGCTTTGTGTTCCCACGGACAGGAATACTTTTCCTCTCGGTTTAAGCAAGAGCCCAGCAAGATAATGCTATTCAGCAGAACCTCATGACATAAAGCACATTTCTCACGTATAACAGAACGTGCGACTTGAAAGGATGTGATTAGAGAAATGAAAATGCCATACTCAAAATGTCTTGGACAACATTCTTTCATGAAGCTAGATGATGTGAATGTAAGCAGAGTGATTTCTGTGTGTTTGCCATCATTAGTGAGTGCGTGTCTGAGCGTGTGTGTGAGAGAGAGACTGCCAGGTCAGCTGTGTTGTCCTGCTGCTGACGACTGACGCCTGCCTTGTTTTGATGCAGATCCAGCTTGCTTGACTGCAGTTCTGCTGTCCTGGCTTCCTGTCTTAATTGTTCTGGGCGTCTCACTGGTGCTGACTCGGGCAGAGGAAGTGACACGCAAGTCATCCTGGAAGTGACTGGGGTCCCAGCTGACTGGTCACAATCCCCAAAGAAGGAGGTGTTGAGGGGGGGGGGTGGGGGGTGTCACTGGTGTTTTTCTTGGAGCTCATTCATGTCATTACTGCAGCAACATCTCAACTTGTGTGTTTGAACAATTATGTTGGTTCATGGCTAAAATACTTGCGGTTATAATAATCAGATTTATACATAATCTTCCATTTAAAAAAATGGTGGCAGTAAATAGCTTCATGAGCAATCCTTTTGTTTTTCTCTTATCCGATTTGAGCCCGGGATTACCGTATGCACATAAAATTGTCCAATGTCCATATTAACGTCCACAAGCTCTTGGTTAACAGCAGTCACATCAGCTGCACACAATGGCTACACTGCCCTGGCACAAATTTATGATGACAGTAACAGCATTATCTTCATTTTAAGATCCATTTTTAAGGTTTTCTAAAAGTATATTTCTCCCCTAACAAAAAAATTAAAAAGATTTATTTAAAGCATACTGTTTGCACTTCGGTGAGAAGTGGGAGAGTTTTGCTGTATTCTGTCAGTCACTGATCTATAAGGCCGGCATGCAGTGATGAGGCGTCCATCGAAGGTTAAAAAGGGCCAGCTTGACCAAGTAAGGGATGTGCAGGGACTCCTGAAAGGTGGTGGAGTCTCACACACGCTGGCTGGATCCCAGCGTACCGGGTTACACATCCAAGAAAAGGTTTGGTTCAGCTGGCAAACCTGCATTCCAAGGGTGGAAACAGTGCAGGGAATTCCCCAACACCTGAAAACCTTAACACTGAGTGACACACCAGAAACATCAGCACTCATATAGAACTTGTGTTAATCTGCAAAAGGCACTTTTAATGTGAACATTGCCAAAAGGTGAGAGATCCACCAGCAAAAAAACCAATAAATTACTTAATGTGCACATCCTGTTTCCAGCATTTTGGGGGTCTTTCCATTGGCAGCCGAGTGCATAAATTCATGCTATTGTCGTTCTGATTAAATTCAAATACAGTGAACTTCTGAAGTTCAGGCAATGCAGGACTGAAAACAGCAGTATCCGTATTAGTTCCACTAGTGTGAAAGGCAAACAAATTAAGTCTAACAAATCATAATATGAGTGAAATTTCCACCTTGATAAAGAACTTTACAAAGAGTTTGCTTTTTAGAGTTTATAAAGATAAGCCTGCCTGATTTTCTTTACAAACCATAAACACTGCAATAAGCAAGCATGATAAAAATGCTGCACAAACAAGGGAAGCTTCCACAAGACACATATTTCATGTTCCTGTTTTGCCACTGGCACTGGTTTCATTGCTGTACAGTTGAACTAAAAAATGCCATAGAAATCACTTGATTTTGACCTTACAAACTGGTGACGAAAGCCAAAAGGAATTACGTTAAAAGGGCCTCGCTTATCAGATGCAAACTGGATAGGGTATCTTAGCAGCAGACAGGCCGCCTTGCATTCTGCCAACCTGCTTTTCCAGTGATTACCAGAACACACAGGTGTACTTATGGAATGGAACACATCTCCAAAAGTGCAGCCACGTGGATCACACTGTGCTTGCTTCTTCACCCCCCAGCGTGCTGGCACCTGTCAGAGCATTTGCACTATGAAGTGGGGGTGGAAAGTTAAGCTTACAGAGAGGAGCCCTTCCGTGTTTTTGCTTTGCACCACATGGTCCCCAAAACACCTCCCCCCAGGTTCTGCCGAGCAAACTCTGCACATTTGGAATTTCCTGTATCCCAGCCTGCATTTTTGCTTTGTAGCCACCCCTGCCGTGAAAGACCCCAACCTCCAAACCCTCCTGTTCACAGATTGTGAGTATCTGCTCTTTTTGTGCAGCTGTGAGTTCTGCTCAGCCCTGGTACAATACGGATCACACCCTGTTCCTCTCCAAATACACTCCACTGGATTATGTATATTATACATAATCAGGTACAGACACCATGTACATCTGTTGTATTACTACAAACAAACCAGTAGGAAAATCACCAGTAATCAAACTTTTTCATGTGATCTCACCCAGAGGCTAACAGGAAGTTACAAGGTTTGACGGTCTGCGAAGGATAGAATCCAAACTCAGGGAATCCCAGAATTTCTTCCGGAGTTTAACTGAATCTGGCTCTTTTCCATAAGGAATCTGCGGAAGAGCAAGGAGTAACTTAACTGCCAACCAAGAGAGAAGAACCCTGAAAATTTGGTTACCAGAATCTCAGATGCTTCCTAAAGTGTGGGGTTGAGTTCCAAATGTTGGTTTTTCAATTATTGCTTCAGCGTATGTATTATATTTGACATTGGACTAAAATAACGATTTGGGATTTGATTTGGGTTTAAAGCTTCTACAATGTCTGTGTTTCAGATGGTTTTATTGAAAGCCGTCCATAGGTGTGGCTGCTGGAAGTGGTTACAAGGTAGCAGTCGCCATTAGCACTTTGAGAGCAATAACAGCCATAGCTGCACAAGGCAGTGTCAGCCACTATGTCCCATTCATCAGCCTGAAGCGACTCAGCTGCATCCCGGGACTTGGATGAGCGAGTCTACGGAACCACCAACAGCACTGGCTGTCAACTGGTCTGTGGTTTAACTACGGCTTCACAGAGAATCTGTAAAACAGACAGGACTGCAGGAAACCAAAAACACAGGCATTCAGGCACACAGTAATTCCACGAAGTGGTGAGTGTAGAGAGCCCACCCCCACACCTCAAAGCCAGCTAAGAAGGGCTACCCCGCCCAAGACTCCTTTCCCAAACTTGCTGTGAGCATGGGGGCCACAGGGTCTGAATCGGCTCGCTACTTCCCAGACCCCAGTCCCTTACAGCATTCTTGACATTCCTCTGCTAAAAAGCACTACTCCAAACTGGCCAGGATAGTTGGGAATGTCGGGAATGCTGGAGCCAAGCTCTGGGGCCTGACCCTGAATCACCACCAGATCCAGTTCAGAATCACAGGAGTACTGGAGGCCTCTGTGAAATTAAAGGTTTGTTTGTGCCAGAAAACAACAGCAGCAAAAAGTGCAAGGGTGTGAGTCACACTCAGACTAGAGGGTGTTCTATTCAAGACATATCATTGCTATCTAACTAATCATTGGTGCCAAATAGGAACACTATACTCACTTACAATAAGGATCTCTCAATCATTTTGATAACACTCTTAAAAGACAAATTACTGACCATACCACAGGTAAGCATGTATTTAAAGTACAGGTTAGTTTCACATATTTTCAAAAGACAGTTATACACAGAATCATGAAGGCTAAAATTCCGTACTGATAACACAAGCCGTTAGAGGAAGTGAGGTCATATCTATTTCGAGCAGACTAGGAAGTTGTTTGCTTCCTCCAAAACAGGGCAGTTAGTCTACATGTTACTTTAAATCTATTACAGCTTCAGTAGCACCGGTATCATCCTGATAATACCCATATTCTTTCACTCATGCCTTTATATCTTCATGCAAAATTCGGCTGGGATCCAGCACAAGTCGAGATCCCGCCTGACTGCCTAGTCTGACACCAACATCCACTTATCGACATTCACCGAGGTTTACTAAATCGACATTTCCAGGTTAACTACCTTGATAAAGAGATTGACAGAAATGTGCAAGTGAAGAGAACTGAAGCAGCATCCTTCGGGGCTGCAACGTGGCCCCAGCTAGCAGCAGCACTATCTAAACACAGTTTATCCATGCTAATGTTAGCGGGTAAGGCCACACCTGGCCCGATTAAGGCAGTCAGAGAGCCTGGGCTTTCGGACTGGCCAGTCCCAGTAACCTATGCCCCCTAAGGACACTAATGCTGGGGCCTGACCCTGAATCACCACCAGATCCACCTTGCTCCTGGTCCGGTTCAGGGGACCAGTTACTCCCCATCACATTTCAAGAGATACAGCATGCTTCCGAGACTTTTCCCTAAATGGCTTACAGACAGCAAGGTGTGTGCGTGTGGGAGGCTCCTGGAGTTTCACAAGCTGCATATTTCTTCTTTTTCCCAAGGTAGGTGGGTGTGTTTCCATGCTGGGAGAAGAACTATTCAGTTAGCTCATGTCATCCACTCTGATCTAAAGAGAGCAGATGACTCAAGCTACATACTCCGCTTATGCATCGCGCACAATCCACCCGTGATATGCTGGATTACACCAGTGAGAGGAAATATAAGACAATAGATACCGATTAATGAAGCGCAGCAGTCAGATACATAGTTTTTTCACGTATGAGCTTCGCCCAGAAATGCAGAGGACAGTGCGCGTGCCACGTAGCGCAAAACAAATTATAACTAGAGGCGCGAGGCACTATATCGCGCTCGTGCGCAAGAATCAGGTAAAGCCCAGTCACATCAATAAACTAATTAATGTGCATGAAGGTGGGATCGTAACCATTTTCCTGCGTTTAACCCCTCCCCCGTGTCGTTTTCTTAAACAAACCACATCTGCTAATTTGTCTAACCTTCTCCACGGCTACAGATGAACGAGTCTCGATCAGTTAATAAAAGTTCAGAGGGAAAGGCAACGTGGGTGCAAAAAAAATGGTTACCAACTTACCGAGCTGGAAACTACGGATGTCCACCCCAGACCAGTATCTGCTCGATAGGAGTAAAATTATCGCACTGAACAGCTTAGTTACGCAAAGCACGTTCTAGCCACTACATAAAAAGACATTACTAACTTACCCGTAATCAGCTGCCGTTTACTCTCATCCAGGTGTGCCGACACTACATTCCCCATGGCGATAAGCAACCTAAAAACCCAGTACTCAAACTGGAAATCCTTTTGCTTTTATCCTAACAGCGGCGTCCAGTGACAACTCCGAACCAGTATGGATGAATCTGCCCTTAAATATATCCTTTTCAACTCCCGAGGCGTACAAAACTACTTTTATCCGAAAGGAATTTTCGATTTCAACTCGTGTAAAGTTATGTAATCTTTAACTTAATACTGAAGTTGCTATTAAAGCAGGAGACTCCGGTTGAACTGTGTCAGCAAACTAGAATATTATTCTCTTCACAAAAGACACACCCTCACTACTAGTTTAACGCGCAGACTTTTTTAAAGGGGCGTTGAAGGTGGGGTCATGGAAATAGTACAAAATATGAATATGATATGTCGCCCGTAAGAAGAGGAATGTACATTTTTCTCAGTAAAGTAATATTATTGGAAGTTTGTTGGAATTAAAAATGAGGTTGAGTGAAGAAACACATGTGTAATGCATTGTGTGTAAGGTATACCATTGCATTTAGTTGTTTTCATGGAATATCTGCGTCTTGCAAGTATCATTCCCATACAGGATGCTAATGAAATCAGTCAACAGATTATATTTGACCAGGGTGTAAAATCAATTGAATTTAAACGAAATATTAGTGTTGCATTACCATCCGTGAACGTTCCGCGGCGCACTAGAGTAATTCTGACGTAGAACTATTCAAGAAATTAGCGGTTATTTTCGCGAGGGAAAAACTAACGATGTGCCAAATTCTTCTAAAATAGCAACGAATTTACTGAGCTTTGATATGCACGTGATAAAGATGTACATTAAGGCTTCCTAAATATAACGAAAGAATAGTCTACCAGTTACTACTAAGATATGGTGAAATGAGCATCATGCATATTTAATGGGACGATTAATGTCACATTGAAACTCCGAGAACAACGAGCACGGTACTCCAAAGAGGATAATCAGATATCTTTATGCATGTAGATTTGCTTGTGAAAATACTTCCGCATAAGTCCGCATGAGTCTTCTGCAGTATCGGACATAATTAACAAACTGTCAATTCACTACTGTAATTAGTATTGTAATAATAAGTACACCGGACATATAATATCAAACATTCCAAAAATCTTAACTTGCAGCATTTTTCTTGCTGAAATGTTGATGCTAAACACTACAATTTGGCTTTGGTTCCCTCGTGTGGCACTGTGCAGGTACTGTCACCCAAATAAACTAATACAAAAGTAAGTTCATGTTTCAAATATATATATATATATATACCAAAAGATATGTAATCCAAAATATTGCTTACTCTAATTGTTTGTTCTGATCATCGATAAAATGTCATTTCATGGAGTAAGTCAATTCCCTTATATTTCCCATAAAAAAATGAAACATTTTAACCGTTGCAGAAATGTGTTATGTAAGCTATAAGGAATATGTTTTTATACACAACGCGACTTCAGCATTCATTAATCTTTGTCGGTCATAAAAATATTTATTTTAAAAATAAATAAATTATGCAGCCGAAATTTGGTTAAGAAATGTAGAAGTGACATTTTAAGCGACAATGACACCTGTAGGATAATTTACAAGTACAGTAATGATGAAAAAGCGACGCCCGGCGCCCAAGACCGTCGGCGATAAGGGAGGTAGGAAGCTTGGTATTATGGTAGGTAGAGACTCGGTGACGTCTCTCTATCGCCTCCCACCCCCCAGACTGAAGCTCAGCGACCATGCAGCCGCGATGAGAGACGCTCATCCTAACCTCATAAAGGAAGGCTGGCAGGCCGAAGTACAGAAGAGAAAGCCAGGCAGCGCGCACCATGGCACCCGTCGGCTTAAAGGCTTTGGTCGGAGACAGTAAGTATGTTCTTTGTACTTTTTGCAGTTCCTGCCCTTTCCCCCATCCTTATTTTTTATGAACAAGTGTCAGGAGGAACAACGGTAGTTATCAGAAGACCTTGTTATACACGGGATCTTACAAGCTTCCTTATGAGTGAGCTGAAGGTGTGTAAGGATGTATCGGAAGCACTCAAGTCTTGGGCAAACGTTGGGCACTGATTACAGATTTTCGAAGATGGAAGAACAATTTGTTCATAACATCTCGGAAAATGCAGTTTCAGCAGAAGAAAATTAAATCTTTCAACTAGGCCGACCTGCAATTAAAACTCAAAAATAATGTTTTTTTTTTTTTTTTTTTTTGCAAGTTGTGTTTTAAAATTATCATTATTGTTGGTGTTGCATAAAGCGAATACGTTGTGAAACTGACACTGTTTTTATATTAACACGAATGATCCCCGATTAGTTTCGACTAATCTCCCCAAAGGAGGGCAGAAATAAATCCTTTTCGATAGATACGTTCCTCCCAGAGTTTGGATTGTATTGTCATTCCTTTCTGAATTTCTAAATCTAACTCATATAGGCCGATTTTTCAAAGAGTGGATTAACATCGCGCCTTGTAAATAGTTTTTTTTACTTTTACAATAATAATTATGTTACTATGTGAAGTCACCTGACGTGGCTTTGAGGTCAATTAGTATGAGCGTTAAGACAGTGCTGTGTTACTTTCAGCATACTGTCATAGTGTATGCTGTGATATTGCGTCTCCTGTGGGGGCGTTCGCGTGGCAACGCAGAGGGAGCCGCGCGCCTGACAGGGTGCCACACTGATGGACAGCGAACCTATCGGCTGTCACGAGATCTGTTAGTTTAGTGCTTACAACTTTCATGAGTATGCCATTATTAAGCAAATGTGAGTTTCAGTGTCAGTGAAACTAATCTTTCTGGATGAAGATTAATTTTTGCTTATAAAAAAACTGGCCAAAAAAGGTGTGACTGAGTGAAATTGTATTGATATGTTCTTAGATACCAGATTATTTCTAGACAGCATTCCGAGACTGAAAAGGCACAAAACATTTCCTCGGCCTGGAAAATATATTTCTGAATAACACTGATAAAAAAGTATGCAGTTTAACTCGTCTGATAAAACTGCACAAAACCAAATACTGTTTAAATGTCTTTGTGTGTATATCGATCTATTATGAATTATTAGGCATATTTTTTGCAAGACCATTGAAATCAACATTTGTAAGTTGCATGTCATGTAACTTTAAGATAATCACTGTTTAACTTATGTTGACTAAACAAAAAGCCTTTAAATTTCAAAACAACACAATGTAATTAACATATATTTTTTTAAAAAAAAGCTTTGCATATTCTCTATACACGCCCTCAAGGGTCTGTCAATTATACTCTTAGCTGTAGGTAATTGTACCTTTTAATGGATTCTGAGGAACATTTCTGTACCATTGATGGTACATTAATGCTCTTTGTACCTTTGGGATGTTCCTCAGAGTCTATTTCTGTACCTTAAAAGTTACAATTACAAGGGTACAACCCCAGTGACAAGAAAAGGTACAAAATTATACCCTTTTTTTCTGAGGGTGTACCAATGCTGTATTTACATGTTGATGGAAAGCTTTAGTGGTTTAATTTGTTGGTCAGTTATAAAAAAACAAATGCTATAAATGCTAAGGACGAATGCAAATATGGGGGAAATCAAAAATAATTTTCTTGTATGTGGATTGTTTTTGAAGAGCCCCACTACCATTAAGCCGAGAATTGGATCAAGTTGACGAGTAAGAAGATTAGGAGTGGAGTTGTTTTCTGTACGTGACGGGCAGCACGCAAAGAGCTGATCAGGAAGGCTTTGCCTTGTCAAAGCAGATGGGGAATAGCAGAATCCCGCAGCTCTGGTGTGGGCCCTGGGTGCTTGATGCTGGAGCCTCAGGGACGATGCCCCTGTGTCATAGAGCTGTGGTCAGATAGTTTTAACCAGGGTTTGCAGACAAAAGAGACTCTGTAAACTGCAGACGGAAGTGGAGTGTAGGGCTGAGGTTCTCAATGTCTGGATGGAGACCAAAGCGCAATTTAATCCGAACCCAGCCAATAATGCATCTTATGAATCAATATGATTAAAGGGAAAAGGCTTAACGTGGTATGAAGTACAAAAAATACAGTGTAGAACCACCAAACTTCACACACACGACAGAGTTGAAACGATCAGAGACTGTTAAAAGGTTACCATTTTTGTTATACATTGATGTCTGTATCGAAGGCTATAGTTAATTCATTAAATTCTTTGTTATTAAAAACCGTTCCAGACCTCTGACTTTGAACAAAAAATAGAGAAACCCTGGCGTAGGGAGTGGGTGATTGGATGAGAAGGGGTACAGTGACACTCATTCTGGGTATTTAAACTATGAAGTTTGGTTTAAAGCTGGCTAAGCCTCTGTTTCTGTGATCAGAAGGTCACTGGTTTGAGTCCCAGCCTCAGCAGAATAGTCATATGCCTGTAGGACCTTGAGCAGGGCCCTTAGCCGCCAGCTCCCTGGACGCTGCAAAGTGGCTGCTCCTTGACTGTGACCCCCCCAAACTTGCTCTCACCTGCACATAGGTCTCATGGAGAGCAAGAGTGGGTAAAATGAAAAGGGAATTTTCCCACGGGGATTAATAAGGTATCACTCTTCTCTTTTGTACTGATGCCAGGAGGACATTCTTGAAAGCAAACCATTCCGAGGTGGCCTCACCTTATCAACACACAGGAGCAGATGTTATGAAGACAACAGCTTTCTGTTTTTTGGTCCCTATCTTGCTGGCGGAGTGGTGGCTCTGAGCCTAGGGATCTGTGGCAGTTATTGGAAGGTTATTAGTTTGAGTCCCGTGAATGCTAGGCGTGATCCTACTTCCTTGGGCCCTTGAGCAAGGCCCCTAACTTGTTGCTTCATTCTGGGTATGATGTTAATCTGCATCCAGCCCTGTATGAAGGTCCTCCAACTTCCAGGAAATTTAGGGTTTGGTTGCAGGATTCTCACTCCAGCCACAGGAAAGACACTCATATTGGTTCATTTAGAGTAGTGTGGTGCTGAGGTATCACCCACTGCACGGCTGCACCCAGGCTCTCATCTCTGAGGTGGTTTATTGTGTAGTGGGTGCAGCAACGCGCCGCAATCAGCGTGTGCCCCCTTTACCCTCTTGCCAAACAGGCTGCCTAATGGTTCAGAAACCACACCGGCATCCATGGTCCAGCAAGTTTGAATCCCTGGAAGGGTCACGCAGCTATACCTCTTAAGAATGGGGATTCATCTGATTTGTTTTCAGCAAAAATACTATTTGTTTGAGTTAAGCAGTTATGGATAAAAGCAGCCTAGTAGTATATTACAAAAGTGCCATACATATGATGTCATGTCCTCTACTAATGAATAAGCCTTGATTCAGACTCTTTGTCTTCCTCTCATTTTTGGTACACCTTGTGTTTTTTGTTGAGTGTGAATGCCCCTGATTTTGGTGGTCCCACCTCTAGCTTTGAGGCCCTGGGGAGGGGGGTTCTTGCCAGTTGTGTAGCTCTGCATCAGTGAGATGTATGCCTTGTTTATGGATGCTGATTTGGGGGTGTTTAAAGAGGTCCTGCTTGAACCTGTGTTGTGAGCACATTCAAGACCTGTGTCTTTCTCCAAGTTGTCCACTAATAACTTTTTCCTGGACTTTTTGCAATGTCTAAGTGTCGGTTTCACTGCATTGTATGTCGTCTATTTATTTGTTATTTATTATGTAATATTAGTTATACACTGCATTGGGCTGGACAAGTAAGCATTGCAATGCACTTGGCCAATGAAACATTTTGGATCGTGAATAAAGTCTGTTTGGACTGGACTTGGTATTGCAATAGCCCACTGTTAAACATGAAACGTTAGGTTTATTGACATGCTGCATCCACCGAAGTTTTACGGCAAGATCATAGCAGCTGCATGACTTGTCATGGGTGTGGTGGTGTCAGAAATTTTGCCCAATGTGTTGCCTTTTTCCCAGAATGCAACTGGCCAGCTTCTATATACCTTCAAACTCTAGCCAAGAAGGAACCATTATTTCTGTTGCTGCAAACAGATGAAACCTGCAGAAGAGAAACAGGGTATTACCAAGCTTCACCATCTGAAGGGCCTCTCACCCTCACAGATTGGGCCAGATGATGTTTCAAGGTTTCAACTTTAATGGATTAGTGGTATTCCGTGTTCTGAGAGACAGAGAAGTTGTTGTGCGAGGAGGTAGCTGAACTGGAGATTAACTCCAGGAAGAATGCACTCTCAGGGTTTTTCTCTGGTTGAGCTTCTCTGGGCCCAGGACTTGGGAAAAATAATAGGAGGCATTTGTGACAGCTGCTTGTCTTCTGTACAGATGGAATGCAAGTCATTATTATTATTATTAAAGAGATTAAACCTAGACTCTAGAGCTAGACTATTATGTATATGAGGAAATGATGAACAAAATACAGTTGTTATTCATTGCTGACTGTAATGTAAGATTTCCTCTTGATTTCAAAAGAATGGGCATTAATGTGCTGGTTATTTCTGCTGACTTCTTAAATTAAAGACAACAATAAGGCCACAGAACTCCATGTATGGGCTAGAACTCACTGGGAAACCCTGTTTAAATCAGCTGGAACAACAGTCAACATGAACTGGACAGGAATGTTTAGGATTAGTCATTTTTTCCACAGCTGCTACTGACATAGCTGCATTAATTTATTTAACAGATGCTTTTGTCAAAAACGGCAAACGTGAGGAAAACTTAGGGTCTGAAAGTCAGGTCTGTGTAGCAGTTGGGGTTTAGGGCTTTGCTGGAGGGCCCACAAGTGATATGATTTCTCTGCCAGTCATGAGATTTGAAACCATGTCCTTCTGGACACAAACCCAGATCTATAAACCACTAAGTTACACCTGAGACTTTTTTTATAAAAAAATTGAGATGTACGTTCCAAAGATTGAATCTGGGAATTTAAACCCGCCATCTACTCCCCGTCTCTGTGTTCGAAGTTTTCTAGCTCTTTATGTAATTGCTGTGTGGGGGAGGGAAAGCCCAGGAAAATCCTTTAGGTTGCAGGATTCCTCAGCTCTTACATTCCCCCTATTATCTGTATGATTTATTTCAGTCCTCTAGCACATGGTCCGCAAACTTTTCAGCCCATAACCCCTAAAACAACAAATAAATAAATATATAAAATAAATACAACTTCAAAAATAAGACATGCACCATAACAATCAAAATTAACTAAATCCTGTGTTCTCTACCACTGAGTATGGTGCCATATCTGAAGCCATAAACTTGTTCCAGGGTGCAGTTTGGGGTCTTATTAGTAAGATTGGTCAAAACAAGAAAACAAAAGACACGACAAGGGCCTAAACATAGGCAGGTGGACAACAAGAACTAAATCAGGGAGTAACACAGGAACAAACCCAGCAACTGACCCAGCATGTACATCTAAACCGGAGCAAACAAAGGAAGAACCACAACATCCGACTGAAGACTAAAGCAAGAGCAGGTACAGTACTTAAATACATACCTGGTGAGGATCAAGAAGACACAGGTGTGGGCAGTAACAAGCACTGAGAACAAAAGCACAGGTGAGGCAATCAGACACTAGGGCAGACTAGGATTACAAAGGAAACGGAATAATACTGCAAAAGAGAACAGGGAGCAAAACATGGAACCATAAATAATACACCAGTGCATAACTAACAGAAAAATAACCCAAAGACAATGATGAACGGGGGCCGCGACAAGCAAGCGTAACAGTGAGTGTGACGGGAAGAGAAAAGAAAATCTTGAAAATCAAATGTCACCAGTCTCACTCTCAGAGACGGTGGAAGTAAGGAATGAGACAGAGAATCCCGGGTCCCACATTAACGCAATGTTTTCACTGTCTAACATGAGTTCAGATCCACATCTGATGCAATCCTTTTATGGTAGCCGAAAATGTTTGATATTTCTGCAATCAGAAACGCAGATTGAAATCTACCAAGACACATTGCGTTGAGTTGAAATTACGTCCATAGGCATTTTCATACCCATGCAGCGAAAAGCATCTTCTGATGACTCGCATTTGGAAATGGCTGAAATCGCGAGTGTCTTGTCCCACACTGTCCCCAGGGTAATATACAGTATGTGGATCTAACTTAATCTGACCTTAATCTGGCTTTTCTGTCTGTTTCACAGGCACAAAAATAAGCGACATAAGCGACAACTTGCAATGATTTATTCTTGGTTTAAAGCCCTAGTTTAACACGCACCATATTCTTCCTTGTAGTTAATTCTTCAGTAGGTGAAATCACACACAAAATAATTATGAAACAGATGTGCTTTATGTATTATGTAGTAATTATGTATATTTTATATATTTTATTACCTATTATCTTCCATTTTTTATTTATTCATTTTTAAAATTCTATTTAATTTATTGAATTTCTATTATATTTCATACATTGAAATGTGTGGATTAATTTCTGTTTATTATTGAGATATGTATTCTGTTCCATACATGTGTTTACATGTGCAGCTGCTCGACTTGTGTTCAACCTTCCTAAGTTCTCCCACACCACTCCTCTGCTACGCTCTCTACACTGGCTTCCTATGGCTGC
>JAABNX020000046.1:4543535-4559534 GCA_015163995.2 Mormyrus lacerda
GCTGTGTTAATGTTCTGCACAGATGTACTCTCCAGACTGCTGTGTTAATGTTCTGCATAGGTGTACTCTCTGGACAGCTGTGTTAATGTTCTGCACAGGTGTACTCTCTTGACTACTGTATTAATGTTCTGCACAGGTGTACTCACTGGACAGCTGTGTTAATGTTCTGCACAGGTGTACTCTCTTGACTGCTGTGTTAATGTTCTGCACAGGTGTACTCTCTGGACTGCCCGAATGTATTCCAAAGCTTTTACAGCCCTTACAAGACTGAGATGAAGAACCCAGTCATGGAGAGGCTTGCCAGTCAGCTTGCAACGCTGTGTAGTACCCTGAAGGAGTATCCCTCCATCCGTTACAGAGGGTGAGAGTGCAGAGGCAGGGCATGCTTTGATATCACATCTGATAAATGTAAGACACGTCCAGAGGACTATTTGTCCTGCTGCAGGTTCAGTGCCCAGTAGTCAGTAGGTCTATTTCAATGGTAGCAACTTGTACCTTTTTATGTAGTGAGCCACACTTTAGGGTTTGGAGTGTGTAGTTACCGCCCCCATTTGTCCAAACACAGGGAGTGCAAGGACACTGCCACACTGGCACAACTGGTCCAGGACAAGCTGGATGCATACAAGGCGGACGACCCCAGCATGGGAGAGGTGAGGGGGGAGATCGGTGTTAGATCATGCACAGAAGGAGCCCCTAAGCGAAGATGGAGAAGAGGAAGCAGGAGTGAAAATAAGTGAAAAGGAAAGACAGGGATTGATGTTGGCTGTGATACGTAGGGCAACAAGAGGCTAAGACTTGTGATGGATGCTTCTTTAGCACATAATTGCATCTCTGCTGTGTCCACTATCTTATTTGAGCAATGGGTTAAAAATTTTTGATGCAGATGTTGTATGTCACTTTAGATCATAAGTGGAGTTTGCATTTGGGGGTGGCGGAGGCAAAAACCCTCATCATTTACTTTATGTATTAAAGCACGTATCTAAAGTACACATAACCTATTATAACCTATTATTATGTCTATTTACAGGGTACCAGCAAACCGCTTATGCAAAGGTGCAAAGTGCCAACATAGAACATGGTCTCGTCAATAAATGGCAGTTTTTGACTTAGACCGCTGGGAGTGCACTGCCGCTCCCCCCTGCCCCCCACCCCAAAATCCACCAATGCTTTAGAGGAAAATATCAGCCTTAGAAGTAAATATTATGTAAATTGGTGGGCATCCTGTGGCCTTGCAGGCTAGGTGCCGGTGAGTGGAAGGTTCAGATCTGGGGACCTATGCGGCTATTACATTATTCAGGATTAATGGCTGACCCTGTGCTCGGACCCGAGACTTCGCTTTCACCTGTATGTGTGTGTGTGTGTGTGTGTGTCCCAGTACTCTGAATGGAGCTTTCCAGTGCAGGGATTTGCATGGAGGGAGACAGGACACAATAATTAGTGTCACTAAGGGGGAGTAGAACTGAGCTCTTAATGAAATACCTGTATATTAAAATATAATACATAATATGAATTTTGTACATCTGGCATCTTGTGAAAATGATTTCTAATAGAATCAGCTTGTAAATACAGCTCACACTAATAAACGGCTGATTGACCCAACTAAATACTGAAAACACGGTACCTTCGCTCCTCCGGTTCCGCTGCTGCATCTACCTGAAGGGTCCTGATAAAGCCCAGTCACAGCTGCTGATCCTGGACCGAGGCTTTGACCCCGTCTCCCTGCTCCTGCACGAACTCACGTTCCAGGCCATGAGCTACGACCTGCTGCCCATCGAGAATGACGTCTACAAGTCAGTGCCTTTGTTTCAGTTTTGCACCCTCCTCAAAACACAGTGTCGCTCGCACTCTCAGGCACTCAAACTCATGCAAGACATCTTATGGCAAATCTATATTATTCCACTATAAACCTAAAATTAGCTACATCAAAAGCATTGTGGTAGTTTCTAAACCCTACAGACTATTTACAGGGTAATAAAAGTGTTACATACATGTAAATGAGTGTGCAGACTTGTCTCAAAATTAAAATCTCACACCAGCTAGCTGACCAAACACGGCAGCCCTGAAAACAAATGCCAGAATTTAACAGAACAAAACTGTAAGCTTATATGACGCAAAAGAAAGTGTTTGATAAATGCTCTCGTTGGGTGGCTGGCTATGGAAGCTTTAATTGTGCATGAGATGTCATCCAACTAAAGCTGAGTGCAGGAATATATGTTCTAAGTAGCTCTTTCTAAGGGAAGAGGAAGTTTCCCGTATGTAATATAGAGCAGGTAAGGGAATCACCTAATCAGTACCACACTGGCTGTTCCCCACAGTCTCAGTATTACCCACAAATTCCTTACTACCTACGCTGTTTATCACGTGACCCAAGCTGCCCAGTTATATCGCTTTAACCTTTAACCTCCAGCACATTATACACAGATATAACAACAGCTGCTGCACAAAAAATAATGCTGAGAAGAACTCAGAAAACCCATTAATGCTTCTATGATGGGAGACAGAGGTTCCCCGCACGCTAATGCCAATCATGCCTCGATTTCTACCTTTTGCGATTCTGCCAGCCTTGCTGAACTTGTCGACCTGCTCTTCCCATGCTGTCCACCGAGTCTCCTTTTTGGGTCTGTATTGGTCATTCCAGGTCTCTCTCTCTGTCTGTCCATCTCTGGCCACCCCACTAAACGTATCTCAGGTATGAGACCAGTGGCATGGGAGAAACCCGGCTGAAGGAGGTTCTGCTGGACGAGGACGACGACCTGTGGGTGACCCTACGTCACAAGCACATCGCTGAGGTGTCCCAGTGAGTCCCACCACCCCCTCAAGCCCGGATGGCCTCTGTGCTAAACGGATCACATCAGTGACACAAACTGGGCTATCAAAAGCATACGCTGGCTCTGGTCTATATTCCTTTATCTGAAGACATACCCCATGGACACCAACTCTCACGCTTATACTGGTACACTCACGCTTTCTGACTCATGCTCATGCAAGAAATCTTACGTCAAATCTGTATTATTCATCATAAACCTATAGTTGGCTACATCAATAGTGTTGGGACAGATTGCAAACCCTGTAAATGCGTGTGCATGTGTATGCAGACTTGTCTGGATTGAAACACTCACTCCAGCCAGCTGACCAAAGTTGACATCCCTGAAATCCAATAACAGCTACTGTATGAGCTCTTCTCAGGAATGAGAAGTTTGCTGGTCTAGTGCCGGGTTTAGACGAAACTAGTTCTCAGCTTGTAATACGAAAAGAGGATACTGATAATGTCTCAAAAAGATCATTAACAGGACTGGGTCATCGAAACTCCGCCATTGTTGTTGTCTTTACTGTTCCGTATGATTTTTCACGTTTGTGCCACCTCTGTTGAACCTCTTTAGATGTTTGTCAGAAATTCTGATCTTTCTTTGTTCTTTTTCTCTCACATCATTCGCTCCCATTCTATCTCTCTCACACACACACACACACACACACACACACACACACACACACAGGGAAGTGACTCGCTCTTTGAAGGAATTTTCTGCCAGCAAAAAGATGAACACCGGAGAGAAGGTACAGGCCTTACACTCCCCCAGTTCCTGAACCAAGAATGTTCCCTGCCACCCCCACACCCACAGTTGTTATTATGAGTCTCTTAACCTCTGAGTACCTCACTGCTCACCCCATCACACTAGTGACGGCTGTTAGATGGTGCTCCTATGCAGTTTGTCTGTTAACTGCATGAGTATTATTGGAAATTAAAAGAATGAAGATGTCCTACAAAGACTCCATATGTTTGTGTGTGTGGGTTATGTGGCAGGCCCTGCTCATCCCATCCTCCTGTGTGCCACGCCCCTCTCGTTACCTTGTGTGGAATCCCTGTGTTACCAGCTGATTCTTGTTGTTAATTAGTCTGATGTATTTAAGTCCACGTTTGAGTATGTTTCCCCTGTTCAGTCACTAACGTCATTGCGTGGTTTCCGGCTGCTCCTGCTGAATTAAACCCACGTTCCCCGATTCCTTGAGTCCTGCCTCTGCTTCCTTGGTCCATGCCTCGTGCAAACCGTGACAGTTATGTATATATTACATTGTGAGGACCACATGTCCCTACAATGTGATAAAAACCTGTTATTTTGACCTTGTGGAGACTGTTTTTGAGTCCCCATGCAGTTTGTGTCTCTGTGTCCTACAGACTACCATAAAGGACCTCTCCCAGATGCTGAAGAAGATGCCTCAATACCAGAAGGAGCTGAGTAAGGTGTGCATGTCATGTGACACCTGCTGATTAAGTAACTTCATCCAAAAGAATGCAGTACAGTCCCTGGAGCCTTCATACTTTTAAAACGAGCATTTTTTTACTTTTACTTCAGTAGTATTTTACTGGATGACTTACTGACTTACTGTTACTTTAGTAGCATTTTTGTGTGTTAGCTGTACTTTTACGTAAGTATGAAATTTGAATACTTTTTCCACCCCTCCTAAGTGCTAACTAGGTCACTCTACATGTGATCCACGCTTGGTGAAAACCTACATGATTGATTGTTGTAGCTGAACTGCTTTAAGCTTGGTTTTTGCTTTCTTTCAGTACTCTACCCATCTTCATCTGGCTGAGGACTGCATGAAGCACTATCAGAGCTCTGTGGACAAGCTGTGCCGTGTGGAACAGGTACAGTAATCGCATCAGAACCCCACAGTCACCATTTCTTTCTGCATGACACACCGATCCAGAAAATAAAAAAAGATCAAGACAAGCTAGCTTTGAATTTTTGTGTCCTGTGTCGACCTTTCTTGCTCCTTACACCATGTGCCCCTGTCCCAGGACCTGGCCATGGGCACTGATGCAGAAGGAGAAAAGATCAAGGACCCCATGAGGACCATTGTTCCCATCTTGCTGGATGCCAATGTCAGCACTTACGACAAGATCCGCATCATTCTGCTTTATATCATCCTCAAAAATGGTGAGATGCATGCATATACACAGCAGAAGTGGGGACTCAAGTCACAGACTAATGATTCAACTCGGACTCAAGTCACAAATTTCATGACTTGTGACTCAATTCAGCAAAATTGATGGAAAGATTTGGACTCGACTTGGACTTGAGGGCAAATACTCGAGACATGATTTTTATCAGCAGTAAACCATACACAATATAAGCAGTCCTGCAAAGAGGCGCACTAGGGGCCATCCTCACTCGGGGCTCCTAGACAGCTTTATCTGCTTGGAATGGCAATCATTAGCTGTGCGGGGCCCCTGCAAAGAGCCGCACAAGGGGCCATCCTCACTCGGGGCTCCTAGACAACTTTATCTGCTTGGAATGGCAATCGTTAGCTGTGCGGGGCCCCTGCAAAGAGCTGCACAAGGGGCCATCTTCACTCGGGGCTCCTAGACAACTTTATCTGCTTGGAATGGCAATTGTTAGCTGCAAGAAGATTATTGGAAATGAAAAAAATGAAAAGGTCCTACAAAGACTGATGTGTATGTGTGTGTGTGTGTGTGTGTGGGCTATGTATTTATTACATTGTGGGGACCACATGTTCCTACAGTGTGATAGAAACTTGTTATATTGCCCTTTTTCAGTCCCCACAAGGGCAACTAAATTTTAAAAGAATCTGATTGTAATCAAAAAACTAAAAATCTCTGAAAGTCTTGCACCATGTTTGATTAGTTATGGTTAAGGTTAGGACTGGGTAGGAGTTAAGGTTAACATTGTTGGGATTAGGGTTATGCCCATAAAAATGAATGGAGAGTTCCCACAAAGATATGAATACAAACGTGTTTGTGTGTGTGTCAGGAATCACGGAAGAGAACCTGACCAAGCTCCTGCAGCACGCGCAGATTCCCCCAGACGACAGTGACATCATCCTCAACTTAGCCAACCTGGGTGTGCCCATCATCTCAGACGTGAGCCCCCTCGTGACATCACCCATCCCCACGGGGCACGCAATGCTGGAATGAGGGTGTCCCTGAGTGGCTTGTCGTACCTTTAAAGACGTCTGTTGGTCCAGCTGGGTGCCACCCCTGACACCTCTGTGCCTCCGCAGCCCAACGTACGCCGGCCCAAAAAACCTGACCGCAAAGAACGCGTCAGTGAGCAGACGTACCAGCTGTCCCGGTGGACCCCCCTGATTAAGGACCTCATGGAGGTAAGTACAGTTTCCGGTCTTGCTGACCCCAACTCCACCACCAATCAAGCGGCTTTCAACTGTGTCTCACCATTCCATTGGTCAGGAAGCCATCGAAGACAAGCTGGACCCCAAGCAGTACCCCTTCATCTCCACACGCAGCCCTTCTTCTCATGGAGGTACCGCTGGCAGGTGGGCAGTGCGAGGTCTTGCGTTGTTGTCGGTTATTGAGCCACCGTGGGTGTAGCACGGACGTTTTAGCCCTAGTGTTCCTTCAGTGTGCGTTTCCAGCAATTAGAACAAATGTTTATGAACACAAACCAACATATCTACCTAAAAGGGTATTGCGGTAGCACCCAACCAGAAATTGTATTAAATTAACAGCCAGACCCCCATTTTATCCACATTAGGGCAAAATTTGTTTTGTAAGACCTCATAGAACTTAAACCTCAGCAAATAGGTAAGCACATGTCTAAACATTGGATCAGTTTAGCTTTACATTTAAGGTGTACATTAGATTGTTTAATCCGGTATTTTCAATGGGTCGAATATCCCAAGCCTGAATTTGTAGATTGTAATTTCTTGTGAAGTCTTACATGAGGATGTATGACAGATAAGCGAATAAATAAACTGAAAGGTGATTAAATGCCCCCCCCAGTGCTCGGTATGGACAGTGGCACAAGAGTAAGCCCCCTGTGGAGGTGCGAGCGGGCCCCCGCCTCATCATCTTCATCATTGGGGGGGTGTCGTTCAGTGAGATGCGCTGTTCCTACGAGGTGACACAGGGAAGCGGCAAGTGGGAGGTCATCATTGGTGAGTCGGCAGCTGAGGGGTCGGGCACATGGAGTGACGTGGAGTGGGGGGGCGGGGGGCGATGCGGCTAGGAGGCACTTTCACTACAGGATCTGAGAAAACCATGGATTTGAGCCGCACATGCACCAGAGTTGCAAGCCAAATACAAAAACGTCAAAAAACTAACTAGAAAATAAGTAAAATTAAAAACAAGCCAAATACAAAAAAATGTATACGTGCAATTTCAGCGAGGGGGTTTGTTAGTATCAATACAGACAATTAAAGGTAATCAGTCATTTTATGAAAATTTATGTAAATAGATTAAATGGGCCTAAACTTTCTATAATTGGTAAGAGTGCAGGTTTGACAGATGGTCTGAAATCCTTTATTACTTCAACTGTTTAATAACTTAATAGTGCAACACGGTTCACTTAGATTGGCAGTACATGCGCGACTGCAATCCACAATTGACTCGGATGCTGTAGCGACAGGTACAATGCAAATGTTAAACATGCATGCAGACCAATCCAGTCAGATAAAATGGAGAGGTCAGAGAGTGGGGTAATCTACATTCTGCGTATCCTAATTAGATCCAGCTAAGTGTAGAAGGTTTGGACTCGTAACGGGGGTTGCAAAGAGGCAAGGCTGACACTGGAGTCCAGTTTGAGAACAACTGAATACCAACAGATGTTCAGTAGGTTCCAAATCTGTATCCACATCCAGAATGTTATGGGTTTGAATCACATGATTGGCGGAGTTATCTTACCATGGCTGAGCCTGAAGCAAACCCCTTTAAACCCCAGCTGCTCCAGAGCTTCTGAATTCTAGCTGACCCTAATTTTCCGACCCCAGACTTTCCTCTTCTTCAGTATAATTAATGCTTGATTGCAAACGCTATTGTTGTAATTGTTGTAAATGTTAGCCACCAGGGATACTAATGTAAACTAGAGATGCTGCAGTGTCATTGAAACTAAGTGACAATGTTTCCAGACAATAGAAAATCCTCTTAGAGGAATTCTGATTGTATGGAATCAAATGGTGGAAAGTTAACAGCTTTGGTCAGAGTTACTTAGAGCGGTGTTTCCCAACCCAGTCCTTGGGGACCCCCAAAGTTTTTTCTTCCTCCCATCCCCCTGCCATACAGTCCATATTTTAGTTCCCTATTCAGAGAGCTGAGAGGGAGCAAAAACATGGGCTGTCTGCGGGTCCCCGAGGACTGGATTGGGAAAAACTGGTATAGAGCAATTAATGTAATGATGTCTTCATCTTCCATCTTCATCATGGGTGACTGAGAGTGACAATGGATGGAGGTCTTGGCTGCCTGGTCCCTTACCAAAGACACGGGGTTCAAAAGGTGGCAATGAGCTGGTGGGCCCTTCTCTTTCCTGCAGGTTCCACACACACACTCACCCCTAAGAGATTCCTCATGGACCTGCGGCACCCCGACTTTGTAGACCCCAGTGAGCCCCACGAAGAGGATCCTGAACAAGCCAATAAAGTAAAGGCAGCCGGTTAAGCTGATCCCAACCCGTTTCGTCCTCCACTCGCTCCACATGTCATGTGAATGTGACCCAAGGCTCCCATTGGAGATATGGACACCAGATAGACCTGTGATTGGTGCTGTTTGACCCAGATCACCTTGTCTCCTGTTTTCCTGACCCCATTCCTGTTCCTGACAGGTGTATTAAATACCCTCTCATTTGACCACCTAGGGTGAAATGGGGCTCTACATGTTGACTAATTTATTAGACAATTTGCTAAAAGTGTGTTTAGTCTTTTGAAATGTTACTGGGGAAAAGCAAGGCAGGTTTTTGAAGGTCTTGTGGCTTGAAGTGTTGAAGCTGCTGATTTTATCCTATTGAAGAATTCTGTCATTGACACTAGTTTCAGAAAGTCAATGGTGATTGTTCAGGCAGGGGTTCCTTCAACTTTTGAAAAGTTCAGCTCCTCTCCAGTCTTCAACACTAGACATTCTTGCACCTTCTGTGGCCCATGTGTGACAGAGAGGCACAGGACCCTGGCCCTAATGGAGCTCTCTCCTGCCTGCGTTGCTGTTTCTCAGCAGATGTGTATCTTATGGAGAAGCTCAGTGCTCCCTAAACCCTAGTTTATCCTGCTTCTGCTGGCATAAGGCTACACTTAGTGGCAGTTGCTTACAGGCTCAACATTTCCAAGACAGCAGTAAACAAGAACAAGGTGAAGCAGGAGACACTGGGAACAACCAGAAACCAGCTCGATAAAAGGCAGAAGCGATGTCCTAATGGCAGAGATGACCATTAACTTATCCGACAGTTTCTCTTAAATCAGAGGATGACATCAAGAGACCTTCAAAAGGAATGGGAAACATTAAGGTTTAGGTGTGAAGTGCACTGCTAGGAGAGTTTGTATTAGGCTCCTAGAAGCTGGACTGAGCAAGGAAGAAGCCCTTCATTAATGAGAAACAGAGAAGAACCAGACTGCAGTATGCAATATGTACACTGAGACACACTCATACAGTGAGAAATGAGTCAAACAAAAAATTGTACTGTGGTCTCTTCATTGTTCCCATGGCTGTATTACCTGTGGGGCGGTGTGTCTTTGTGTGGCCATTTGTGCTGCGTTATCCTAAAAGACTCTGTGAATAAATTAGTATAAATATTTGTTGTTAATTATTGTATTATAAACTATTATAATTTGGTAAGATATGTTCGTAAGTCAAATCCATTATGAAGTGAAAAACCCATCCTGTGTGACGCTGCTACCCAAATGACTCGAATTTCAGCAAATATTTAATTGCTGGGTTTGAAATGATGTATTTCCACTACCAGTTAAATGTTGTTACACTGTTACATCTGGCCTTGTTTTAGTTAAGTTACAGAGTTTATTAACAGAAAGGCTAATGGCAGGTGAAGCAGTTTAATTGTCCTGCCCAGTCTCTGGTGATGCAGATTTAGCCCCATGTCATGCGTGATGCTTATCTTCAGTTGGTCATGTGGATTTCACCCGGACCGGTGTGTTTGGTGTCATTTTTAATTACTGCAAATGTTTGTCCAGTTCAGACATCGCTCTCAGTTAGAGAATAATGTTACCCTTGTTTTCTCAGTTCTTACAAAGTGGGTTTAGATGATTTGCTAAATGTCTGTTTAGTCTTTTGAAATGTTACTGGAGAAACAAGGCAGGATTGTAAAGGTCTTGTGGCTGGAAGTGTAGAAGTGTGTTTTCACTTCTCTGTCTCTCTACACCTTAGGAACCCACACCTTAACCCCCACTCAACGCCTCCACAGCCTCAAGGAGACGACAAGAACAGAACAGTAGGAGGAGGAAGCCAACACAGACCCACTTTCATCTCTGATGACCGTCCCCTATGCGTCACTTTCATACCTCCTCCTGATTACTTTTTCATTCCTCTTCTATTGCTTTTTTATGCCTATCCATCATTCCTCTTTCATCCCATTCATTCATTTCTCCATTCATAACTTTCCTTCATACTCTTTTTAATTTACCATTTTTTGATCCTATTGTTTGTGTTTTAGAGGCAGATTGCAATAGGGAAAAATGCATAACATAAGCGTTTATACTCTTTGCAAGGAATTTTAAGATATAATTATACAGACCTATTTAAATTAACATCCAGTTATCTTTGCTATAGGAAGCCTAGCTGTATAAATACTAGGTGTCCAGGATAAACATTTGGATGATGTGTGGATGGGTGGCGAGAGAAACGGCTGTGAGGCATGAGTCTTGAGCCATGTTACATACTTTGCACCAGGGCAGGACTCACATTTGCTCTAATGATACCCTTGGAGCGACACGACTTGTTGATACGGCGTGTTAAAAGCATGACCGGCCAGCTGAGAGCTTTGTGAAAGCTGACTGCCTCGGGATTAAGAGCACACATGTTATTTTGCAGTAATATTGACTTCAGACTAGATAGCCTAAACTAAAAGCAGGGCTATTTTACTGAATTCCTCTTCATGCATTTGTTTCTAAGGGAGATTTACTGTGAAAATGCCATTTAGTGTTAATTGCAATACATTTACCACATGCAAAATTTTCCAAAGGCTCCTGTTAGCAACTTATATAGTTGGAGCCGTTCAGTTGCATGGTTCCAACTATGTAAATTGCTAATGTTGTTAGTGATTATGCTTTGGGGAAATACACCCTTGGACAGGGATTTTTGGGTTTTGAGTGAACACATTTACCTCCATTTACATGCCAGTAGTACCAAACCTGCTTGTGTTTCAGCATCTGGTTCCAGTAATATTTTCCACTGTAGAATCGTCTCCATTTCCTCAGGAAACATCACAGCACCAAGAAAACCAAGGAAAATATTCCTCCAACAACACAACCCCACTTGTGAAATGAATCCATGAACAGAGCTTTACCCTTGTTTACTGTATACTCTGATTATGTTCTCTAGTGTCTCTGTTTTGTAATAGATAAGCCCCAGTTTTGAAATACCTTCTTATTTGTGTAGGTTTTTCTTAGTGATCTGGTGATCTGTGTCTCCACTGTTTATCAAAGAGAGTGCTTTAATAAAGAGTTTGTACCCTTTACAGGGATGTCTGCTCCTTTCGCTGCGTGGGTGGTGTCAGGTCAGCTGCACTGTGGTCATGTGTAGATGGTCAGTTTGAGGTCTAATTATAAGATAGAGCTGGAGTTGTTCTCTGTGATTCATTATCCTGTCATTGTCGGCATTCCTGCCATCCACAGCTGAGTAGGTTTGAGCCTGGTTGGTATATGGATGGGAGACCAACTAGGAGAGCTGGGTTGCTGCAGGAAGAGGTGCTGGTGTGGCCAGCAGGTTAGATAATCCTGCGGTCAGTGCGGATCAAAGTGCTCCAGTGCAGTGACACTGCACTGTAAAAATGCCACTGTCCTTTGGGTGAGATGTAAAACCAAGGTTCTGACTCTTAGAGGTTATAAAAGATTCCTGGGTATCTTTCCAAAGAGTAGGAGTGGTACCCTGTTATCCTGGTTAAAATTGCCCACTGTGGCCTATGCGTTCTCTGTTCTCTTCCTGTGCTGCTCAGGGTTCCCCTCCCTTCTGCAGTTTCCCTCCACACGTCAAAAACATGCAGTTAGGTGCATCGCCGTCTCTAGGTTGCCTATAATGTGCAAAGTCGTTTCGCACAGACAAGTGATTTGATGTGATGGATGTTTATACACATACATAATATGGCGATCACTCATGCATAAAATTTAGAAAACAAACTGTATCATCTCAGTAAAACATGCAGTCTGTCCACTATTGTACAACATGCAATTAGAATGAGTGCATTAATAAAAACCGTACATCACCGTGTTTAATGTTTTGTCGTTATATAAACTGTAAATGTATTTCATTAATCTTTCATTTTATTTGACCACAAATTTAAAGTATGAATATAAATTTCTGAGACCTGCATTTTTCTTAAATGATTCCTTTGATATGAAACTGCACGATTATAGTTATTCTTGAATAAGTCAATGTCCCCCTAGCAAGGGTCAGGGAGCTACATAGAGCCTGAATGACCACTGTGTGGCAGTGGTGAACTCTGACCCAAGAAGTTTCACCTCCAGCCAATAGCAGCTAGAGGCGATAAAATGGGTCAGAGGTGGGCGCTAAGTAATACCTGCGGAATACAATAAATGAAAATCTAGGTTAGAAGATTTACAAACACACTGAATATTATAGATGTACTATACTAGATAATTGGATATAATGCAATATAGAAAACAATAATCTGAAATGTATCATACAATAAAGAGATTTCTCAAATAACTGGCCAGGGACATGGGAGGGTGAACAGCCTGTCAAGGGGGGGAACTTACAGCTCTTCAGGGGGCCACACTGCACCACAGGGACACCCCCGGCACAGATACCAGTAGAGCTGTTCTTTAGTGGGAGGGGGATCCCTCAGCTGGTAATCCAGAGGCCAACAGTTTAGGTTTTGGTTCACTGGGACACCTGTTGGTCATAAGTGACATAGAGCAAGGATAATATCACAGAAGTGACAGAGAGCTAGGATAATATCACATAACTGACAGAGAGCTAGTATAATATCACAGAAGTGACAGAGAGCTAGGATAATACCACAGAAGTGACAGAGAGGAAGAATAATATCACAGAAGCCCTGCTCTTACTCTAACTGGCAGGCTCTTCAGCCAGAGCAGGGTGTGACTCCATATCCGTTCTTCATGCTGCTTCAGTTACCCGCCATGTATGCACACTGCGGGACTCTGCCGACCTGAACCCCCGCTACTCATGTAATTCCCATCATTTGTTGTAGCATCTAGCTGACATCTGATTCTCACACGCCATGCAGTCTTACCGGTATAGTTTGCTCCAGTGCTTGGGATGAACCTCGGACTTAGGAAGCTCAGCCTCTCCTGTCTATCCGTGTCACAGGAAGTTCTATACGGTGTCCCTGTGATGGGGAGCTATTTACTTACTAAAGAAATCTCCCTCTGATGTCATTGTGAAGTAGCACATTCCCAATTGCCTGTATTTAGTCCCTGTGTGCACTTTGCTGGTGGCTTACCCGTGTAAGGTCCTCTCAGAGTGGGGCCTCCCAGCATACCCACGCCTGCAGCAAAGGATGTTGGGACGTGACAGTGCTTATGCTGTATGGGCATACACTGAGAATTCATAAACCTGGTGGCTATGAACACAAACACAGGAAGTATGCATGATTTTATGTGACAATGTGATACAGATGTGTGAATGATTATGTTTGGACATGTGACACCTTGGTAATCAGTTGTGTGACAATCCAAAGCTTACAGGCCCCGTGTTTAGGCCTCGGTCGCCTGAAGGAAGCTGCCTGCTTTGTAGAAGCTGGTGTGATCTGCTTGTCTTTCGCTGCCTGTATTACTTCCTCTGCTTCTCGTTCTGCTGCATTCATTTCCTCTTCCTCTGACTTTTCATCTGCTTGATGGTGTACAGTTCTGAAAGCAGAACACCATAGCACGCTTGATTACGTGTGGGAAGCCCAAAAGCTCAACACAGACAGAAAAACAGAAAAAAAAGCTTCACTGGGGGTCTGGGGTGGAGGAGCTGAAGAAACATGTCAAAGTCATTTATTTAACCATCATATATGAATATATTCACCAATCTCATTACCTGGAAAAAGAAGAGTGGGATTTAAAAGGGTGAAGGAGGTCCTCCTGACCAAAAGGGGGCTCTCCATTTGAATCGGATTGGTTAGACTTCCATTCGATGCCTTCCAGCTGTTTCCTCAACTTACTTATTTCAAACTGCAGGGACTGGGTGGCTTTACTAATGACAGACATGAAGTGCATATATCATCGGCGTATTTAAGTAAAAATGGATGTGTAAATCAATGAAACTTCATGGAATAAACGACCCAGCCATAGCATATGGACTGACAGCCTTTGCAAAATAATATGAAACCAGTAATAGGAAGAAACAAATGGACCTAACCCAATACATGTTTCACTGTGTAAGAGGTATGTCACCTGGATTAAAGATCTGCACCCTGCCATAACACAGTGGTTTCATAATGTAGTGGTTATCATGTCTGCTTTACACACAGAAGTCTTGAAACCAGTGGAACCAGTTTCTTCATTTATCCATAGTGAGTAGTACTATTGCTTCATATCCGCAGAGCATTTTTAACTATATGTAGCTCAGTTGGTCAGGACCTTATGCCCAAAAATTGTCAGTTCAAATCCCTGGATTGGCAGAGTGATTTTCAAGCTTGTATGACCAAAGACCCTGATTTCTTCTGTCTAACAAAGTTTTCTCAGACAATGTATGCCACTTTGTACAAGCGTGTTGTAAGTAAATATATCCATCTATACACACACATTTTTCATACTGATTATCCATTACAGGTAAATATACATCTAATATCAGAAACACAAGTGTCTCTATTAATACTGCTCACCCACAACATTTTGACTCACTTGCAGTATGGTAGAGAAGATTGGCTTTTCCTAGAGAAGGAGAACCTTGCTGGTCGGCCGCCCAGAAGTTCCATCAGTAGTTGTGAAGCACTTCTCAACTCCCAAGACACAAACGACTTGTATTTAACAAAAAACAGAAACCATACTGACAACAATAAGAAGGAAAAAATGAATGAATCTGTAGTTAGCTGTGTTTAAAGTCTGAGGAAATAGAAATTATTACACAATATAATGGAAGAACACATATAAATCACTTCAAATCCTACCAATATTCTAATGTATAAAAACACAATGTCCTGACACTATAATGCAGTTACCTTAAGTGAAAACAACTGTTGTCAGGACACTGTAATGACAATAATATTTACTTCATTCGCCACCCGATTCACACAGCCAATGTTCTTTGATAATGAACTTCTGAGAATGATAAATCTCTGCTTGTTTGTTCTGCTATTTCTATGGCAGCCAAGGAGAGTCTCTGTGTTGATTTGTCCAGAATCCTGACAACGTTGCTATAGTGATGACATGTGGTGGGCAGGGGCTTAGCTGATGGTCAGACTGTTGATTGGCTGCCAAGGTGTAATGGACACAGACATTGTGTGACATTCGAAAATGAGCGGGGGCTTCAAAAGGAATAATAGGAATTGACTACAACACTGTTGTCTTTCCACATGCAGGGCTTGTGGCGCTCTGACCTCAGTGTACAGGCTTAAATCACCCAACCTGCTCTTACAAGAAACATAGACAATAAACACACCTGCGTGACTGGATGAGAGTAAAAAGTGAAATTGTGTTGTTTTGTGAACAGCAGGTAGTGTAGTAATTAAGGACATAACAATAAGCCGAAGGTTGCTTGTTTAAATGAAGGACCCCAATCCTTATTCTGAATTGCTCAGTGAAATATTTCACTGTTCAAATATGTAGTGTTAAATTTTTGCTAAGGCAATCAGTGGTAACTGTATGGTCAGTAAACCACAACAAACATGGGTGGGTGTATGAGAGTATGTTTGAAAGTTGGTGTGTGGCTTCCACTCCCTCCTCTCAGATACAGATACGGGTATGACGATATTTAAACAGTGTTCCTGATGTTCTGCTTATGCATATATATTTGTTATTTTCTTTCGTTGGTATTAATGTATTTAATTCCAGAAGCAGATGCCGGCACAAGCGTATTCCCATGTCATAATGGTACCACTGGTTTCTGCGTATGTA
>JAABNX020000046.1:4559634-4589818 GCA_015163995.2 Mormyrus lacerda
ATGTATCTATTTATTTTTCTACTTCACCTGTCTCTCACCCCCCTCTCTACGTTCTCACTTCCTCTATCTGTCTCTTTTCCACTAACTCCCCCTGTCAGCTCTGGTTTTGTGGCGCAATAACATAAAAACAATTAATAAAGAGTATACCTCAAGTAACAAGAGGAGCTTAAATCCAAAGCTCCACTTGGCAAAATAAAAGTGTTGGCAAAATAAGGCACCCAGACTAACATCCTGCTTGCTAAACTGCCGGACACGACAAGGGGGAAGAAAAAAAAAAAAAGTAAACCACAACAAAAAATGAGTAAATGTAACTTCAATAAAATAATGAAATTAAAATCTAATGATACTGGGTGAAAAGATGTGTGTTTAATAAATCGCTCCGGGTTGTATCCATGGGCATCTAAAATGTCTCCTCAAACCTTGTCACATGCCAATGTCTGTCGCATAAACATAACAGAATAAGAAACAAGACAAGAAAACAAGCTTTAAATTTTAATATGATGCTAAACATATTTCAGCTGGGGTTTGAAATCACTGCAAGATTTTTTTTCATGGTATTTAATGACAGAAGTCTGAGGATTCAGTTTTCTTGAGCGAAGTACCAAAATGTTTTCAAAATAAAAGTCTTTCTAAAATTTTAAAATAAAATAATTATTCAGACGTGTGACGTCCTCACCTGGGTTGTTCCCTGCGCCTTTGCCTGTGGGATAGGCTCTGGACCCCCTGTGACCCTGAATTGGATAAGTGCTTACAGAAAATTTATGGATGGATGGACATTGAGGGGTGGGGGCAACAAGCTGGTGACCAATGCGAAACGGGGCCTAAAATCGTGAGTCGAATGGTTCAGTACGATTTCATTGTATTTTTGTTAGTTTTAGTTTTGTAGGTTTTCAGTGGAACAAATGCTACTTGAACATTCTGACATCTCCTTTAAATCGATTGTTTGGGTAAGCAGCCATACTGTCCATCTGGATTAATGAATAATAGATTCAGATTTTATACGAGGACTTTAATATACTTAAGTGCAAATTACCAACTGAAAAACTAGTTAAAATGTACCTGATGATAAGACAAGAATTTTTCTCCATTTCCCTGACCGCAAAGACAAGGGCTGAAGTTCGCGGTCAAAGCTTATAATGTCTGTGATTTTACTAAGTTCATGGAAGCAAGGTCGTTGGTAGACGTTAACAGAATACAATAGGTAGATGTAGGTTAAGTAATTTAGGGAAATTAATTTATATGACAGCAAAAAAATGACTTCTTCGTTGGCTGGGAGTAGGGAGTCCAGTTGCTTGGTGCAAATTTCATTTTAATTAGCATTAAGTGCCATGGCAGCCAACAGCTCTTTCAGGAGCCATTTATTTAAAAGGAAAGGACGTAATGAAGCAGCGCCGCTTGAAAAATGCTCGGGCAATTTCCCCTTTCAAGCATCTTGCTCATTTCTCGCTAGTTAGATTTGTATTTACATGGAATTGGTAACTCATAAGTGTATCATAAGACTTTGGCGTTGGCAGTGATAACATTTGTCAAACTAGTTAACAAGTAAGCCTACTTCAAACAAACAAAATCTATTTTGTATTGAACACTAAGGCAAAACATGTATCTCCCTAGCAGTTATTTTTTTTTTACTTATTTTATTTATACATTTATTATTGTGTTTAAATGATAGAGTTCCTGTCTTCCGAAAAACAGTAATTACATTCAGCAATTACACGTCCCAGAGGTCAGGGGCGGAGCCCAGCATTGCCGGTTCTTATTTATGCCTAACGTTAATTTACCATAATTACGTATAATTACTGCTTTAATATTCTTCACCCATCATGTTGAAAGGCTTTGTGATGTTATGTTTTGTATGACTGAAGACAGATGGCTAGGATTGACCTGCATTGCTACGCATTGGTCAGTTTACCGGGTAACTTTGGGTTAAACCAGTGGGATAAGTCCTGCCGATTTAATGTTTCTTCCATCAGTAATTGACCCACCTGTTTCTGTGTCTATGGTTGCACTGTTCGTCCTTGAGTTTGAGTTTGTTTGTTTTTTCCAGACTTACTCTACCCAGCTGCCGTGCTTTCACCCCCATGGAGAGAGACGGTCTCCTCAAACACCGAGCTGCTCCTCTATTTTCACCTCCTGCCTTTATTTATACAATTCCAGGCTCAGGCGCACAGCAGACATCTGAAAATAACAGCATGAAACATTCAGGATTAGGCTGCTTCCTTAATTTATAGGTTTTTCCTGGAACGTAATATACAGCGGATTTGAATCACTAAGGTTAAATATAACGCACTGTAGGGGTGGGGCCATGAAGGAACAGGGTGTTTTAAGTAACAGAGGCAATGATACACAAACAGCCTCATCTGTGAGGGGGGAGGGGGGCAGAATTTGTAATTGTCCTAAATATTAAATTGATTTGCATCAATCTCCTAATTCCTTGGTCAGGTTGTGTCTGCCAGACAGTGTACATCTTGCTCTATACTCGTACTGTTGTGGGAGTGCATCACAGTCCCTCTGTAGACACAAACCAGCCCCCGTGAATATTGGCATCCTAACTTATGGGGTAGAATCACAATGCATGGATCTTGCATGGATTGCTGGGAGCTGGTAGGGTGAAGACCACCTCATAGCCTCTGTAGGGAAGAGGCAGATGTCTCAGGGTTGATCCCTGTCCTGCCTCTTTCTGTTTGTCAGTTCCCACTTTGGCCAGCAGGTGCCGCTGGCCATGTAGTTATTCTTAGCTCATTGTGTGTTCTCCTGTTTCCCTGGCCAAAACAGGCTTAATGGGTGTCTTAATGGGCTAAGTGGGCAGCTGCATCATCTGAGCTTCCCTTCCATCATGTAATTTTAATATATATAGGTAGTGGTTTATTCCTGTGCTATGCATTGGTGTATTTTTGTATGCTTCCTGTTTTGTTCTGTTAATTCCTGTTTGCAGTGATGTTCTCTGTACCCTTGCTTCTAGTATTCCCTGGTGTTTGAATGTTTTCATGTCTGTTCATTGCCCTCACCTGTTCAGTGTTCCTAGTTCTTAGTGTTTCACTGCCCACACCTGTCTCTTATTGAGCTTCGTCATGTACATATTTAAGTGCCTGCCTGTGTGTTGGTTTCACAGTTAGTTGGTCATTGCGTGCGTGCGTGCTGTTTGCTCAACTGCAGTTTTGCAGACCTGCATCTTGGATAATCTGTTCATCATGCTACTGCAATGTAATGGGCTGAATTTCATTCCCTGTGACTCCCCTTACAGAATCATGTGACGTGGTCATGTGAGTCTGTGGGCCCTGCTGTTCCTAAAGCAGTGTGACACATCTGGGCTTTTACAGCTGATGAAACCTGACTGTCCTTGTCCTACCCTCTGTCCTTCTCTGTCCCTTTCTCGTCATCTTGTCCTCCACACCTCATGGAGCTACAGTATCCATAAGGGTAGGTTTCTCTGATGCTTACAGAGCTTCACCACAATCATTAATCCACAAGCCATATATTTAGATAGCCTGTCCTAATCTGTTATACTAGCTAAATAATACTATGAGCTGAAACACTATACTGCAGAGGTTCTCGACTGGTTTAACCCACAAGACTCCATGGTCAGTAAAACCACAACAAAAAATGACGAAAGTTTAAACCATACTCTCTGTGACCCACTGATCTCCCAACAGCTGAAAAACACTCCTATACAAGACAGTAAAAGAGAATTTACGGTTATTGAAATGTAGCTGGTATCTTGTCCTGGGTTATGGGAGATGGGTTATTTTATGGAAGGATGAAATGGAGCATGCAATTAATAGTCCTTCCCAGAAGATGGCAGTATTTATTTGTGCCTGTCACCCACATGAGCGCCACTTTCAGCATAGAAACGGTTCAGAAAGCAAATACTAAGTTAAGCTCCGACTTCAGGACTGGTACTGCAGGACTGGTACTGTTCATTTTGAAAAGGAATGATTAGTACAGTGAAACTGAAAACCAGAAGTAATTAATTGATTTGAAAAGCAAAATCATTTGAATATTGACAAGCTGGATTAAATAAGCCAATACTCCAATCTTTCGTTATTTAATCATAATATTGACACAGAAAACTGAATTGCATTGATTTATAGTTAATAAAATTGTGATAGTATAGTTTGCACAGCAATTCATTTTTTCGAGTTTTCAGATTAGGTTCAGTAAACTGATGCACCAGAGCTAATTTATTTACTCAATGTAAACATATTACACTGACTCTATTTATTGTATATATAATTAACCTACATGTAGATTAATGACTGTGGTCATACTTACCCAGATTTTCATTCATAGTTGTCATTGAGAGTCTGACGTCGAAACGCTACAAAATGTATGCTTTTGCAAACTTTGTTTTAATCGTTTAGTCTTTAAAGGGCCTTTCAAAGAAAGACTTTCCACTTTATGTTCTGCTGAATCACCAAGTCTACTGGTTTTAGTCCAAGATCGATCTCAGAAGTTTCCTGACCTCTTCGAAAGGAAGAAACTTTATTAAAAGCGTATGCTCAACGCTCAAGTTGCTTTAGTGATGTAATCGGACTGTTTTATTTGTAGCTGAATTTTCTGAGAGTGTAGACGCTGACAGATCCCCACTGAAGGGTGGCTGCAGATGTGTCGGTAGGAAGTAGATAAGCATATGGATACATCCTGATTTCAGACTCCTCCTTCCTCAGTGTAGCAGGGATACTGCAGAAGCATTTGGCGACAGGGGTGCACAAGGGGGTCCTGCGGTCTGCACATCGGCACCTGCGGCATCGATCAGAGCGCAAGCCGATCCCAAGGGTTATTCTCTGGGGTCCCCTTTCCCTGGACTGCGGGAGCCGAAATCAATCAGCCGTCTGCCGCCAGGCCCGAGGCGGCTCAGTGGCGGATTAACCTCAGCGTCCCAGCGGCACACGCGAAAACGCTGCGACGATGACAGCCAGGTCTCACAGATGTAAAACCTTTGGCTGGTGTCTGTCTGAAACACTTCCTGTCTACAAGACTACCAAGAAATATTTAGGACATTAATTGATGGATGCTGCTTCTTCCTAAGTATTTGTAGTGTATGTTACTTAAATTAAAATAAAGTATTCATAGCATTACTTAATCAAAGCTTTGAAATACTCTTCCGTGTTATTGTGTGCCAATTTTGGATCCTAATCAGGAATTCCACCATATTATATATTCTTAAAAAATTCCATACTTCATTTTCAATATTCAATGTTTTATAACTAGATCTTCATTTTGCCTTTGTGGCCTGTGGTCATACTGGGTGTGGGGTAGCCATTGCTGAGTTGTAATAAAACACCTTGAGCAGAAAAAAACACAGTTAAGGATGCGATGGTAAGATGCAAAACAAATATTTCTTCAAAAGTGTATGCAAAACTAACTTGCAGGCATGAAGAAGATATTTTATGTCCTACTGTCAGATATTTAGATATCTGACCAATCACAGGCTGACAAAATGAATGGAATTCTGGGAAAAGCACCAGCTATTTCCTCCAACATGTGTCTTCTGGTAAATTGGAATGTAATTGCATAATGGACGTGCTATTAAATAGGACATGGACGTCACAGCTCTGATGGCGAGACACGGTCCTTTGTTGCCAAATGCATGTCACACTTAAATTATTTTCCAGGCAGCTCAGGTGAATTTGATAGTAAAGCCCCTCTATTGGGTCCTGCTGGTGTATGTCATCCTGTCATTTTCAGACACCTGATACAGGAGTAGTTTTGATGCCAAAAATCCAGAAAAGACTGAAATGATATCTACTTTAGATAATTTTTGTTCACTTGCAACAATACATGCTAGTATATAATATCATAATAATATATAATTAGCAATTTTATTTTTCACGGTTTAATAAAAAAAGATCTGTCTTGTGTCAAACCCAGTCACAGTGTCAGGGCAACTTCCAGCATTGTTATGTGCAGGGTGCATTATATGTCATAATTTCAGAAGTGCTGTATTTATTTTTCCTTTCATTTCCCATGACAGATTTGTTTTCTTGAAATGTAGGTAAAATAATAATTCATTCTTGGCTATTCTTTGCTGTACATATAGCAAAACTACACTGTGCTCTGTTTGATAGAGCAGATTAAAAATGGGGAAACTCCATTTCACTAATGGAAGGAGGCTAGAGTCATTTCATTGAGCAGATTTTATTTTCTGGGCTTTTTATGTGTCTGCTAAGCAACTGAACTGCACTGATTTTCTGGGCACTGGAGGTGAGGCGGAGCTGAACGCGCCGCGGGCCGTCAGACCGAGGAGGGGCGAGGAGGCCGGAACAATGGCTTTATGGGGCTGCGGAGCGAGACCCAGTGTGACATCCGTGGGGAGGGGCTTCCCTCCAGCTAATTATCGGGTCGGCTCTGCCTGCCTTTGGTCCTTTTTAGCATTTCGGAAAGTATTGATGTAAAGCCTGGGCCGCAGCCAGCGGATGAAATGCAAGGGTGCGGGTCACTGCCACGATGCCGCGATTAATTAAAGAGGCCGGCATCCGTTCAGCACGGATGGCTGGATTTTACTGTGGGGTGGTAGAGAGAGTGTGGTTGTGGTGGGGGGGAAGGGGTCATAGGGCAGCACCCCACGCAATGATGTCTTTTTAGCCCGGGGGAGGTGGGGGGGGGGGGAGTAAATGGATGAAAAACATTAGGCCCCCGCGCCCTGCCTTGCTCTGACAGCTTCTACTCCAGGGTCTGAATTTATGACCCATTACTCCTGCCTGCTCTGGATCTACTGCTGCATTATGCTCTCTGTCATGACCCATTAGGCCCGACGTGGGCAGCATCCACTGAGGGACCTGCTTCTGCCCTCGGAAGCCCTTGGCACGGCTTACACGCTGTTTCGTTGTGCGTAGGCGGCAGGGCGATCCATTTCTGGGCTATTCTCCTTACCTCCCTCCCGTGGGGGGTCGGGGGGGGGTTGTAAAGTTACATCCTCATAAACCTTTACCTAGAATTTTCTCATGAGGCCAGGCTGACTCCTGGATTGATTTTGGTGTCTCAAGACCTATCTCTTTCAGGAATACCTTCAGTAGCTTGACGCCACTCCATGTTCCTGGAGTTCTCTTAATGTTGCACTTTCTGCTGATCTGAATAGTAGTTTTATTAGGTTCTTGCTTTGGCTGGATGTTGTTTTGTGGCTCTCGCTCTGATTCTGCTTACACTTGTACCTGGGCATTCATTGTAAACTCAGCCCATCCACACTTATGGCTAGTTGACTCCTCGACAAATCGTGTAATAATCGCGTGTAATGTGCTATTTGCCTGGCTGTACGTTGCTTTGGACCGAGGCATTTGCCGAATAATAATACATGTAAATGCTATACTTACAGGAAATGACCATTGAACCACCGTGGAACAACAATGCTGATGAACTCATGTATTTGTAAAGATAAACTCATTTCGGGCAATTGGCCTAATAATTGTGACTAAGTGGGAATACAGCTTCAAACAGATGGGATATTAGTGGACAATCACAGGTCTGTAATAGAATAAGAGCCCAAATTCCTCACTACATGCTGTTGGTTTATGTCTTTGGAAGGCTAGGGCATCAGATGCCAGTTTAACTGAGCTGTTGTAGGACACAATGATGTTTGATAAGTGCAGGTTTGATGTTCCATTAAAAGATCGATGTTGATTACAGTCTTTGGGATACGTGCTGCTGGACTTTTGAAAGGTCAGTATTTGTTAGTCCATCGGCAGAGTAATTAATCAATCAATAGCTCTGGCTTCGGAGGGGGGGCTGGGAGGGGGAGGGTGGGCATCCACATAATCTCATAGGTTAAGCATCTGGCATTGCAGAAAACATGTGTGGACAAGGCACAACTAAAAAGCTTTAAACTCATAAATTGAATTAGCAAAGGTTGTTTCCCTGACATGTTTGCTTGAATTAGTCATAGCAGAGAGTAACTCCTGCCCCGTGTGCAATTAATTCTTCATTCTCTCCCATGCGCACTGAAGCTTGAATTATGACAAGCTGACAGAAAGAGACTTTTTTCTTGCTGTGAAAAGCACAGGTTGTGATGAGGTAGGGCACATCATTAGTGATGTGATTCATTATGTAGATAACATTACAGAAGGACGTTACATGGGACAATCTCTTAGTAATTGTCAATGTCAAAGCGCTGCTGTAATATTTCATTCATCCCACGACTGGAGAGATTCGCTGGGACACCCTTCAGTTAACACCATGCTAATCGGGGTCCTGCTGGACAGCATCTGATCAACTGGTGCTGAGATTAAAAGGTCCAGCTGAGAGTTGCTGCAGTCTGGCAGACAACTGACACAACTGGGAGACAAAATTGCTAGGATTGGTGTTTGAGCGTCTACCTGGGCAGAGTGGAGGCAGAACCTGACTGTTGGGCAGGGTTGTGGGGTCCAGCAGTTGGTGAGGAAAGATTCACTGATCTTGACTTTGCTGACGATGCTATGATCTTCGCGGAATCAATGGAGGCTCTGATCAGGGCTCTCGTGAGACTGAGCGAGGAGTCCGAGTGTCTGGGCTTGTGAGTGTCCTGGATAAAAACCACGATCCAGGCCTTTAATGACCTCTTGGGCACAGCCATCAGCAGTGTGTCCGCCTGGAGAGTGGATGTCGGCCTTGTCGAGAGATTCACTTACCCCAGAAGCGACATTCATGTCTCTGGTGACTCTTCCTGCTGTATGAAGTCAGCAGATGGATTGAGTGAGCATAGGGGGTCATGAGGTCGCTGGAAAGGGGTGTGTGGTGCTCCCAAAATCTTTGTAAGAGGACGAAGGTCCAAGTCTTTAGAGTCTTGGTGCTCCCTGTCCTGCTGTATCGCTGTGAGACATGGACGCTATATAGTCACCTGAGACGAAGACTAAACTCCTTTGGTGCTGTGTCTCTTCTGAAAATCCTTGGATACCGCTGGTTTGACTTTGTGTCGAATGAGCGGTTGCTAGAGGAGTCCCGAATGAGGCACCTTACCTGCATTGTGAGGGAGCGTCATTTACGGCACTACGGCCATGTGGTGCATTTCCCTGAGGGTGATCCAGCTCACAGGATACTCATTGCTGAGGACTGGAGTGGCTGGACCGGGCCAAGGGGACGTCTATATAACACCTGTCTGCGGCAGATGGATGGCCATTTCCGGAGGGTGAGACTGAACCGTGTGACTGCCTGGGGGGGTTACCAGCCAGGATCTTGAAGTGTTTCGTCATGTGGTTGGTGCTGCAACACGCTGTCCCAGTGCATGCTCCCTACCTGATCTGACCTGATATAAAAACTGTGTGCAACATATGCAGGTATCTCCTCTGATATATTCTATTGTACATAGATAGCTTTCTCAACACACCCAGTAAATATCAATCGATTTCATATCTATCAGACTATCATGACTCCTTATCCAGTCCAAGGTCACAGTGAGCTTTGAGTCTTATCCCGAGAAACACAGGGGATAAGGCAGAGAGTATACACTATGGGCGATTTAAAGGCACCGATTCACCAAACCACATGTTTTTGCACTGCGGGAGGAAACTGGAGAAGATGGAGGAAAACCGCGCAGATGTGGGGAGAACATGGAGACACACATAGGCGGCTTGGATCTGAACCCAGAAAGAAGCGAGACACTGCAGCATTACCAATTAGGTTACTCTGCTGTACCACCATTAGGGGGCAGCAAAGACGCACCACACAAATTGAAGGCTTTCGCTAACTATTATTGTGCTCGGCTACAGGCAGCACACAACTGTGCGATTGTGTTTGCAAAATCCCATCCTCCCTGAGGTCATCGCTGGCTAAATTTTCCTGACCCGGCAAAAGGAAGATGCTTTTCTGCCGGAGGTGTTCAAAGTGTTGTTATGACAAACATAGGGAGAAATATTTTGTTTTTTCAACAACTTTCTGCTTTCATTTGACCCGTGGCAACACGTCTAGCTGCATTGGCTTCTTGTTAAATTTCGAGCTGATTTTAATGTTTTATTATTTGTTTTTGAAGCCCTACATAGTCTGGCACCTTCATACCTTTCCAGTCTCCTCTATTCTCATTCCACTCTTCATTTGCTTAGATCCTCTAATAAAATCTTTCTGTCAATCCTTCAGGTGATCATGCATTTTTCTGTTGCCGGCCCCAGATTGTGGAACAGCCTGCCACTCCATCTTCCTCATTCTCCATGCATCACCAAATTATGGCTTAAAACTCATATTTACTACTTACCATTTGGGTCTGCTTGAGGTTTTTAGTTTTTAATATGTTAGTTTCAGTAGTTTTAATTTCTATCATCATTGACCTGTCTTCATCACTGTTTACATGTTTTATTTAAATGTTCCCTATTATGCATCACCATTTTAGAATCATGTCCTAAAACTTTTATTTTTGTTACATGGCATTTGACTCTTTTCATATTTTTGTATGTCTTGTTCGCTTTAATTCCCTTTGTTGTATAGTACCCTGAATTAACATTAATGTCTAAATGTGCTTTATAAATAAACTTGACTTGACTTGAACCCTGAACTGGATAAGTGGCTGGTAGATGGATGGATGAATGAATGGACAAACTGAACTTAAAATGCAATGTTCAGATGTTTTTAAATGCTTTATATTTCCACTGTATCACCTGGCATTGTTTGAATGCATAAATCTGTATCAGTATTGTCCAAGCTTGACAGATTAGGAAAGAGGGCCATCACATTCAGAAGAATTTTTAACATGATACAAGAGAAATATGTTTCTGGCTATGGTGTTTGAGGACAGTATTACGCAACTGCAGAATTACTGACAGTAAGTTCATATGATAAAGGCAGCTTGGATCATACACTGACCGTAAACTATAACTAGACTGTAGTTAAACTGCTAATAGTGCTACTGAGAAATTAAAGTTGTAATGTGTTAATTGTTACACGTAATTTCTTCACACTAATTGCAAAAAAACAACATCAATCATCTTATTGATTTCTCCACCAATTTCCAGCGACTATTCATCATGTGCAAATAGGCCGCATCAAAATAAAGACATAAGGGATGCTGTTATTGAAAGGCAACAGGTTGAAGCACTTTGCCGGAGGGAATCTCTGTCCAGTGTCAGCTTCAAAGACATGGCTTGAATCCCAGAACCCGTTGCCGGGGGAGATTTGTGTTGCCATGCACCCATAATTCCAAACCTGTGACTTTCCCTAAGAGACAAGTAATTAATAAAAAGAGCTGAACTTGACCGCCAGCGTTGGAAATAAAAGCCAATGAAAAGCTGACGTGTTTATGTGAGTTTTCTTCTCTCAGTATGAATTATGATACAGTACAGTGGGCTTAACATTCTGCTTGTGATTAATATGCATTTCACACTGGCTTTTTCATTATTAACTTTTTTTATACAATACATCCAGGCCTGTACATAGTATGAGTGAGAAACTGATTTAAAAAGCAATTTGGAGTGAGAGGAAACACTTCAGGCACTTAAATGGTGCCTGATTAGGGGTAACGCTGGAATCACAAACAATTAGTGGCATCGCTATGGCCAAGAAAGTCATCCAGAATGAGAGCGAGAACACAGCAGAGATTTCAACAGAAGGGTCTTCTGACATAGATAAATGGGTAAATGTGGCAATGAGCAAGGTCAACTTCACAGCTGAAGGGCAGAGGGCAGCTGAATGTGAACTATTTGCATGGTGACGATTCGAAGGCGACTAATTAGATCTGAGACACCTTCTGGAAGGATCTTCAGCTAAACAGACAATCACACCACAGTGTCTTGTCTGCCTATGGGGTGACCAATATTAGTGAAACAATTTCACAGTCATTATATCCTGAAACGCTGTCCACTAATGTAACGTGTGAATAAAAATCATTTCCAATTAAAATATCAGTCTGACCTTTATCAGGTCCGAATTGTTGATTTCCATGATACATTGGTATTTTATGCTCTGTGTACGCTTTAACTAAAATGGATAAACAATCAGCAGGTTGAAAAAAGAGTTAGAAAAACTGACTGTTTCATTGTATCTCTGTGAAACATACATACCTTTGTGAATGCAGCTTTTGAAAACGAGGCATTATTGGATAAAGATTAACATTGAAATGGAGATTGCCCCATGCAACCGACAGGATAAAAAAATATCGATCTAAATTCATACTTAGGAATAAAATTTGGTCATTTTATCATTTTGTATATCTGTATCTTTTATAAATGTGAACAAGTGGTACTGTGTGGTAAATCTGAACTATAACCAAGTCAAAATAAAATTGATTTTTTCAAAGGGACCTTTGCCCTGTGGAAACAATGGACACATCTGAATCGCTAAAAGGATCGGTAAACATCAGAGAAAAAATTGTAGCAGCGGCTAAAGTTTATTTACCAACTGACAGTCACTCTAGCTAAGCTGACAGGGCATTTTGATGATATATACAGTATGTATATGTTTGTATTTAGCTGCTATTTAAGTATTTTAGCTAGCTTATAGAAACGTTATTTGAAGACTGCGACATTTGCACTAGCAATCTGTCATATGTTTCTGATTATATATTTAACATAGGTGTCTATGAATCTATGAGTAACGAATCTGCGATGTTTCATGAGAACTATGAATTTAAAGCAAAGCAATGCTACTGATATTATTCAGCGACACTTCTGGCAAAGTTCTCTCACAGTACCCAGAAAGCCAGGAGGTTCACCCCCTACCCCGCACAATCTGTGCCCCCACCAAACCTAATCTCTTTTTGTAGCTGTACCTCCTTGAGCCAGATCGGTGTTGTCAATCTGGAGAGTGGCCTGGCCAGAGTCATCTCAGGAAGGATCTGTTACTCTGTCACTGACCTCAGTGTCGTGACCCAGGCAGACACCATATGGGTGAGGTGGGATGAAAGTAGATCCGGGGGGGTCCGTTTCCCTACAGACAGCTGGAACACTCTTACTCTCAGTGATGATCCATGCTCAAATAAAGCATAAGATGCCCCCACCTCACTAGTCACTTATATCCAAAACAATATTAAAACACAATGCAATGTCCCTCTGCTCTCACAAATATTTATATTCTATCTACCTTATTAATACTGAATGATAACACTGACAGTTGACTAAAATAAAGATCTTTTGTAAGATGGCATGATTATTATTTTAACAAAGAAACAATCTATGGAAACAGCACCAGTTATGAGAAAAGACTGAAGGCCAGTTCATAGATCACATTAGCTTGTGGAAGATGAACAGTTCCTGTTTTACCCCCAAGTAGACCTGCAATGGACTGGGAGTCTATCCTGAGAAACCCCTGGTGCTTCCTGGGGGAGGCTCTGTGATGGACCGGGAGTCTATCCAGAGAATCCCCTGGTGTTTCCTGGGATAGACCTGTGATGGACCGGGATGAATGAATATGGTTATGTAGAATGGATGGATGGACAGAGAGACATATCCCTATGTCGTGTACATACAAGTTACAGGCTCTCTCCGAATTAAATAAGTAAAAGCTGGACATTAACTGAAGCTGGCCTACTATTGTTTTATACTTGCATATCCCTGGGCCGACACCTCAGCCGTCTCTCACAAACACGCTACCACTCACATCACTCGTCTTCATGCCGCCTGCATTTTATTATTATAACGGGTGCTGTATTAATCAAACATAAACTAAGTCTTAGTTACATACTGATCTCATGTTAATTCATCATTAATGAATTGAGACGCATGTTTTATCTCAAGCTGTTCCTTCACACGTTACTATATCTTTTAATTATGCAAACCTTTGTGAACCACTGAAGGATCAACTAAAGCCATGAATAACGCATGAAATAATGTAATGTTTGTTTGTTAGTGAGACATGATGTATCTTTTATCTAAAATAGCAACTGGATTTATTCATCATTTGTTTATGATTATGTGCTTCAGTAATAACTGAGTCACTACTAAGTATCCGTGCCCTGTCAGTGTCTTCTCTTCTGTGCACTAAAATGGTAATAAGAATTCTAACCATGTATTATTTAGTAGTTTTAAGATTTAATAGGATAGAAAGAGGATTAGTAATAGTAAGTAAGATGTATATTATTTAATGAGACATTCCAGTCACAAAGGAGACAAAATTTCCATCCATCCATCCATTTTCCAACCCGCTTAATCCTAATGGGTCACGGGGGGTCCGGAGCCTATCCCGGAAGCAACGGGCACGAGGCAGGGAACAACCCTGGACAGGGGGCCATCCCATTGCAAGAGTCAAAATTTTATGTGTGGGAATACAGACTATATCTGAGAGTACTGGAATTTTCACAACCGGAGGGATCCATTAAACTTTTGTATAAAAGCGATTTTTTACCGATCCCAATCCCAGAAGAGCGATAGCTGCCAGTCTTATACTGGAGATAGCCAAGTGACCAATTTGACCTGCTATTTATAACGATACTTGTACCGTCTCTCTAAACTGGAAAATCAGACAGTTTGCCCCTCAGCTGAAAGGCAATCTTCTAAAAAGCACAATGATGTGTTTAGCGACGGGATGAGGAATCAGTGCTAAGACAGCAAGTCAAATGAAAAGTCAGGTGATTTGCGGGGAACTACAAACCATGAATGCTGGCTGCTTAAAATGAACTATTAAATAATCAAAGTAAAATGTCAAGAGGAGGAATTGGAACACAGTAAAAGGTATAAATTGCTCAAGTTTTATAAGCTCGTGGCACTTCAGTAAAAGCAGATTAGACTCCGAATAATCTGAGTTTTGACTTTAAATCCAACAGGCCTAATCTAATCTGATCCTCTCTAATCCAATTTTTAATGCCGGCTACAGAGGGAACCGGCACAGTGAAGCCTGCTTTGTGGGATGTCTGACATAAATGCAGCATCTGTCCAAAGGAGTTCAAGACTTGAAGTAGACGAAAGATGATTGCTGATGTTCATTCACATTCATAGAAAAGACACCAGCACTGGTTAAATTCATGACTTTGCATTTAAAACATGAACACAGTATGACTTTTCATGGTAATGCTTTACATTATTAACTGCACCATCATAATGCCTTCATAATGCATTCGTAAAACATTCAATGCACCTTCATAATGCATTCATAGAACATTCATAAGCAGCATATAAGTACACCTTAACATCAGTCCGTAACACCTTTAATATACATTAACAATAATTATAATCATATAATTATATACTGTATGTTATTTGGATTTTTATTATTATTATTGTTGAAACAAGAGTTATAATTCCAGAACTAATTCCAAAAACCAAAGTGAAGCACCAGATAGGCACACTTATGCACTATGATGATTAGCTTAATGTGGGAACATGGAGTTACTTAACCCTGACACAAAGGGCAGTACTCGGGATGCGCTGAGCTTACTCCTGACAGGCCCAATCTAACGCCCCGGGGCTGGTAAATCCTCACTTATTGTGTGATGCGTTGTCCTGGTGACACGTGAAAGAGTCGATTTGCCCCCAGGCTTTATTTCTCCGCACCATGAGTGACGTGTTGCTTGGGCTTGAAGTGGAAAACAGGGATCTCCTTTCAGTAAGAAAAGCTAGTAGCGTGGTGCATAAGGACCTCTGTAGCACCATCGAGGATGCCACTTAACCCCAACTGCTGCAGTAAAATACGCAGCAGGAAAAGAAGAATGGAGAAAAAAATGTAAGTCACTTTGGGTAAAAGTATCAGTGAAAAAACTGAGATATAGAGCAGAGGGTGGCCGGTATAGCAGGGTACTGTATAGCAGGGTACTGTGCTGGCAGCCAGGTACAAGTATAGCACATACTAATACTGTATGCAGAGTACATAATTCTTTATAATGATCATAAACAAATATGTTCCTGGTTTATGTATTTACACCATTGTACATTACATCATTATTTTAAAATGTACTCCTCTAGTTTACTATAGCCTAGTTGTATAGTACTGTACACTACACAACAACGAAATTGCCTAGAGATGCATTTCTCAGAATTATGGGATCGGACTATTCAAGAAGTCTTCCTTTATTTTAGTCTTCATTTTGTAATTTTAATATATTTTTATTTTGAAGTGCAAGGTACTTTTACAGGTATAACAATCTGGAGAACTATTAAGGCTCTGGGCATTTGGTGGGATAGAAAGTATTGCGATCGACTGTGAGTGTCACTCCGGACAGGATGCGCGACCGTGACAGGAAATACACACCGTACTGTATATAGCTGCATATTCACACTTCAGTCAGTTTGAAGTCTTATCTAAACGTAGATAAACTAAGAGAATGTGTCTGGTTATCCTGAATCAATAGCGCTACATAGTAGCTTCCAAGAATACAGCCAATAAAATAAAAAGTCCAGTACTGTACATGTTGTATTTAAATGAGCACAATTATAATGAACTAAACAGTTAATAAAACTATGATAAAACATGGCAGAAAACTTTTGTCCTGTTCACAAGATCAGCAGTGGTCACATGCACATGTGTGTTGGTGGGTTTGTGGCTGAAATCCCTGCAACTCTTTTCTTCCACATCAGAGCCATCAGGAGGCCTGGGGTCTTATCAGCCCGCTGAATGTCAGCATGCATCACTGTGCTTCACTGCCTCTTGGAACAAGACCAGGGAAAATCAGTCATTTTCCCCACTCAAGAGCCCGGAGCAGCTGGTGCCGAGCATGTGAGAAGTGTTTATATAAGCCGTGCGCATGGCGATAAGGCCGCGCTGCCGCCGACCTCCACCGTAGATAAATATTTGATGGGGCGGGAGAGGCAGGCAGATGTTTGTCAGGATGCCATTAAGCAGCCTGGTGTCACCACAGCTTCCCGCGCCGACATTCCCCGGTGTCACGGCAAGGCTGAGCTGCTGCTGGCCTGCTCCTCCTTCGCGGTGCCCAGGGAGCGGGCAGATAAGGCCAAGGAAGAAGAAAAAAAACATATATATATATATATGTCTATGTGTGTATGTCTATGGTCTATGTGTGTGTGTATGTATCTATGTATATATCAAAACTGAGTTATGACCAAAATTCTGACTCTTAAGCTCTATTTTATCTCTCTTAACAACATATCTTACTTGAAATATAATCCATTTTAGAGAAAAGACAGTGTGGAAATTACAGTAGCTACAAAATTTGCATGAAAATCAAGGCGAAAAAAGCCTTTTTCAGTGTCAGCATAGGTATGGTGTTTTGCCTTTATGGAGCAGAATAGAAATACAAGAATAGAAATTTGCGTTTATGTTAATTTTTAGAAGTTTGTGAAAATGGCTATTACTTAAAAGTGTGATGGACTTCATGAAAATTCCATTTGTCATCCAAGTGAATCAATGTTTTTTTTCTTTTATTTACTTCTTTAGGCGTCCATTCAGATGCCTGTGAGATCAAACAATACTGTAAAATCCTATCATGGAGCATATGTAGAGGCTCACCATTGTCACCACTCTAGTAGAGGAACCAGCACTAAAAAACTGCTGTCCCCCTTTGAAGATGTGACACTCTGTAATGGTGGCAGAGTTGCTGCCTGCTTGGGTGTGTGTGTCATAAAAAGGGGTCCTTTCCTTCAAATCACTTTATAAAAATACATTTTTACCACTTAATTTTGTAAAAAATATGCTATGTGTATTTGCCTTCTGTAGTTTCCCATCTTAGCAAAAGTTTTTGAAAAGCAGTGTGTAGTAAGTTTTCGGTTTAAAACTAACAGGAGATTCACATTTATCATTTTACTTTATACGCGGTTCACGTTTGCTGAGCAGATTGTGAGAGAGAATAAAGGTAGGGCTATATAAAGCTCAGTTTAGTGGTGTGACCAAAACCAGAAGTGATTACCTGACCCATTCAACGAACAGTCACCGATCATGTAAAACCCACCGACTACGCACAGGATGGCAGGCGTCTTATCATGGCTGCGGATAGAGATTCTGGGCCCCATGAAAACATACCACATTGGGCCCTCAACCCAGACCAATGTTCTAAATTCTTCTCAGGGGCCCCTTCAACTCCCCCCTCACTACACACACACACAGTGCCCCCACATTTCCTTCTGGTGAGTGAGAGGCTGGGACTGGTGTGGACCAGTAAGAGCTAGGTTATCATGTTCATGTGTCGGTTTTCTGAATGCAGACAGCATTTCAGGCTCCTGCTGACGGTCTGTGTGCTTGGGGTCACATGGCTCTGACTGAGAGGCAGGAGGGAAAGCCTGAGAATTTAGCTGAATGTTTTAGCTGTTGAGGGATATGCATGTAATCTGCAATATTTGGTGACTGATTTCCCATATGTCTTATATTACAAGTACCTGCTGCCTTTTCTATGATTGTGGTACAACTGGATAGAAATATCTGGCATTTTATATTCTGGTATTCTGGGAGCAGAATCTTTTAAATTAAAATAACACTATCTCTTTAAAAGTATTACATCACGGTTAGAAGGCTAACCGTTAATGTTTAATACCCATTGTATATATTGTGTATATCTAAAGTATAGATGCTGCAAATATGTACACATGCACTTTATGTTTTTGACAGCATTTCATGGTAGAAAAATCATAATTTGAAAACAACGTATTTTGACACGCATGTATTATTCATCAAATTTGGCAGTTTGCTGCAATTTTGCAACGGAAAATTGTCACCGTGTACTCCGGTCACAGCGTTATTGCTCTACTGCAGAAATGACGGGTAATTAATCTTTCAGCCGAGCGGCGCGGCGGAAGCTAACCTGCCGAACGGGCTGTATCACTAAGTAGAGACATCGGACCAGAAGTATAAACATCATTTACACAGGGCAGTTTTTCTGCTCAAACAGACGTGATGTTGATGAAGACGGACTCTGTCCCTGGAGGTGCAGCGATCTGTGCGGCGTTTGATCGATGCTGCGGGGCGGTGAAGCAATATTATTGTCCCCGGGAAGGGAGGCACCACTAAAGGATGTGTAGCGAGTTTTTTTCCCAACCTTTTTTATTTATCAGATAACAGTGGCTGTAAAACAAAAACAAAGTGATGAATGAGGCAGATCGGTGAGGCAAGTGCATCTGGAATCTGTGCTTTTAACATCCCGCTGGAGATGTCCGAGCTGGACACGTGTTCCTCTATGGCTTACAGGGCCATTAAGGCGCGGTATACTCTTCAAATGAATCTTAAAACTTTATTAGTGGTTAATTGATAAAATTGATTAATTTAATAACATTTCACCAAACAACACATTCAACATCTAAAAATTCTCCGTGCACAGTGGAATTCTGTCAATAGAGTTGACTTTCTTCTAAGCAATGACATTTTTATGTAGGTTTATTTCAGAAAACCATACAAATGTTGTACTGTATGATGAACCGCGCAACACGATTTGTGAAAACAAGGAGACTATGAAATTCAGCAAATAAACAATTTGGGCAATTGATTTAATTATTACGGAAAGTCATAGCAGACAAAAAGAATATATTATAAAGCTCCATTATGAATATTTTAATATTTCAGGACATAGGCTACATAAATGCCACATTTCAACAACATGTGTTTTACAATGGCCATTATAAGATCTTTTTAGATTGAGGGATTTTTGGCTAAATGTGATTTTGCCTAATGTATATTATATAAAATATTCCTTAGACAATAAGCTAATTTTAACCAGTCTAGCCAACTTGTATTGATATAATCTACCTATCAAAAGGGCTCTGCGTTTATCCTTATTTATCTGTTGATACAGGTTTGGGGCCGTGAGGTATTTTCTGGTTTAGAAAGTTTAGACACATGAAGATGACCAGCTTCCTGAGATAAAAGGATCTTAAAAGCTTATGTGGTGAAATAAATTCTGAAAAACGTGTGTGCGTGCGAGTATGTGTGTGCGTATGTGTGTGTTTTGTTATTTGATGAATCTTATTAAGAATATAACAGATAGGGATCCAAGACTGTACTCTTTTGATTCATTGGCTTGCATGGTCAGTACTATGGAGTAACACTGTAAAAAGATTGTTCAGGTATAGAGGGAAGAAAGAGTTTCTCTTGTTCAGTTCAGGAACTTAATCTTGTACTTAAAGAAACATTAGACCTCACACAACCATATGGTATTTGTCACCCCTGGACTGAAGAAGCATGATTTTATCAGCAGTGATGCCATTTCCAGGTGATTTAGTCTTTTCTGAATATTTGAGAAAATTGTTCAAAGCAGTTCTTCACAATGAGCAGTCTAAGTTCAGATCTGAACAACTAGCTAAAAACATTAAGGTACGACATACTGTACTGCCATTTTGTCACACTGTGTTGAGTTGTAACAAAATGTGGTGATGTGGAGCCAGTGAAGAGGCAGGCCCCGAAATGCTGGAGAAGGGTTAATTGAAGATAATGCCGGCTGCAACCAAAGCCAAAGGGGAATTCCAAACGAGTAGTCGGGTCCTGCGGGCAAAGACGGGACGGGGGGACGAGGGGATGGAATGGAGGAGGCAGGCAGACCGGGCAGCCAGAGGGAGGCAGGGACGACCAGGGAAGCAGGGCAGGCGAGAGAGCAGGGCAATTGGGGAAGACAGGAGACAAAGAAACGCTCAGCAATGGTCATTAGCATGGCAGCAATACTTCGCAAGGTCGGGTAGTTGCCGTTGCTTTAAGTAGCGTTGTGGGGATGTGGATTTTTCTCGCCACTGTGCAGCCCCTCCACTGTGGGCGTGACACAAAGGTCATTTCCTGGGAATTTTTTATCGTAGTATTTTCAATTTAGCTGAATAATTGAAACAAGACCTTATTTTCTGCGATCAATTATTGTAAAGCTAACAACTGGATTGTATTTCCCGTGGAACAATTTGTTAAAATGCTGCTTGGGCAAGATATTGTATGGGATGACGCAGTCTCAGTCCTCCCAGTCCATATGCATTTATGGCAAAGGTATAGAGTGTAGAAGAATCTAGTGGTGCATGAACATCCCAATAAAGAAGCGAAAATTCTGTCAGTGTTTGATAGCAATTTGAAAAAAATCTTCAGCTTCACTCTTCATTATGTTAGACAAGTTTTTTCCATGAAGTTGGCAGGACGGATGTTGCAATGGAGCATCTAGACCAAAGGTCTCAAACTGCAGTCCTGGGGGGCTGGCACAGTTTTTTGTTTGCCTTCATTAAAAACACCTGATTCAGCTACTTACCTAATTAACACTCAGCTCTTGAGTTGAATCACTTCTGTTGGAACAGGGAAAAAACTAAAGCTACACAGGGCTCCGGCCAAACAGGACTGCAGTTTGAGAGCCCTGATCTAGCCTGTGGCACCAAATGATCCCGTGTCCTACAACACACAGAAATGAGACTGATACCCTGCTTAAGAAGGTTGCAGGTGCTTAAACATCTGCAACTTTCTGCACCTTATTAGGTGTTTATAGGACCTGAGGTTTCTTTATCTGCTGGGGTGGGCGAGGGGGTATAACGTGTGTGCATCAGAAAATTCTCTTAATCTTCTCCCATTTATGGCTTTGTCTGGCCTTGAGGGGGGCTTATTTTTGGGTAATACCCAAAAGAAATGAATCCCTGCTGAAGCTCATTTCTGTCGCCCCAAATATTTTGGGTTGGTATGTTGCCGCCTGAATAATTTGGCCTCAAACAACATGGAACAAAGACACAGCACCCCTAACATACCAACAAAGGCATGAATCCGAAATAGTTGACCATCTAAGATGGCATTTGGTGACTTATGAGATGGGGGGGGGGGGGGGTCATATTTTGTCAGATTTCGATGAAGCGCATTTTTCTGCCTGGAATCACCAGGACGTGACAGCAAAAGAAAATGATGGCAGACAGGTGATCTGAGCGGGTCACTTCATTAGGGACAGTGACGTCCAGTCTGCTTTATTTAATCTTTGGAAAGAAAGGTGGGTTTCCAGATCATTAATTGAGGGCTCCCTCCCTGGGGGACCTTCCTACTCTGAAATCTGCCCCTGTTTTCATAAAGAGACTGCCTGTCATCTTAAGAAACGCTCAAACGGTTGCTAGAGTGCGACCTTATAAGACAGGGACATGAAAGTCAATTAATTATGAGTCAATTTCACACACATTATTTTATTACTATCATTTTTCACACTATTCAACAGTAATAGAACATTTAGGGGTAAATGCAGATAATTGTTCATTATTAAATAATTCTTTCATGGTTGCTGCTCTATGACGGTGATGACATGTTCATTCGAGCCAAACAAATCCCTGTATGTTTTCTATTCATAGTTGCTTCTTGACCTGTAATAAAATCATGTTTGTGCATTCAATTACTTTGTGTGTGGGTTTGCCGTAATTGCTCAATCTCCCCCCCCACCTCATTATTTATAAATTTCAAACTGCCACCTTGATCAGAGTAATACAATGTAATGTCAGGGTACCCTCCAGTAAGTCATTGTTCTGACCAACCTATAAGAAAGTAAGTTTCAACCTTTGCCTTTTGCTGGTGTTTAGTGGGAAATCATGACACAAAAAGGGATGCCCCCCCCATGTAATGTTAAAATAATTGCTTTTGTTATATTGATGATGTCAATTGTGTCAAGCTTCGGTTGCGTTGACTGACAGATGCCTGAAAGTCCAGCATCCCTAGGTATAACTCCATCTCCTCTTCCTCTTTTTCATCCTCATTATCTTCATCATCATCATCATCATGTTCATACTCCTCTTGCTGAGGTCACACCTCCCTTCCTGGCCCCACACACTCCAGCTCCATCTGGGGAATCCCTACATGTTCATGTATTTGATGGCTGTCTGAATGGGATTAAAAAAGCACTGAACTGGTCCAGCTCTTATGGAGAACAGACTAATTTTTGCATATTTTTCTTCATTAGGATTTTAAGCCATATCTATCAAATAGAAGAGCATTAACCATTAATGAAAATGTTAAAATAAACCTGCAAACTGATACTGGTACCTGTTAAAAGTGACTGCTTTAATATACACCCATGGACATTTCAGTCTGTAGTCTCATCTGATAAGTACAACTCAAAAATGAATTTCTAGCTACATTAATGCATTAATTCGCGAGTGGGGGCCAGGCATGATGACCTGGGAGGGGAGAGTCCTGCTTCTGGCGATTCCCCACCATCCCCTGTTAGCTGTATAATGTCTAAATTGCTGTGTTTTGTTTGGTTTCATCCCCAGGAGTCGAGGCAGCAGCCGGTGCCCAAGTGGCCCCTTGGCTGCTCTCTCTTTGAGCTTGTGCCGTGTCCTTCCCCCTCCAGACCCCGCTCTTTCTGAAAATGGAGCCCCCAAAAAGCCCCCTGTGTTTCTGGCACCTTTGTGAACACCCGTGGCCCAGATGTCTCTCACAAGAACAAAACTACTGAACTCTTCAGGTCTGTTCGCAGTTCCTCCAAAGTTACAAAATCAAACTTCAATCAATTTCAAATGATGAAAAGACATTTCATCTTGCACTTATGAGGGATGCACTTGCTTTATCTGCCCTGAAGTCCAGTGCCGTACCTTCTGTATATCAGCAAATGTCACGAGCTCTGATGAGTCCTCTGTCTAGATGAGGCTGTAAAATCGGACAGAACAGACCTGCACCTCCCACCCCCTCCTTTTAGCAGTACCATCAGTCAAATGAATCAACAGCCACAACTCTATACCAATAAACCGATAATGGCCAAGTTGCCACAGAGACTGCTGGAGTGTTTTGTAGTGAGGTTTGCTCAACTCAGATATGCGCGTGTGGTGTTGGAAGAATTGTCTATAAAGCCCCCCCGCCTTTCCCGACACTACCACCTGTTTCTGGAAAGAGAAACACAGAAATGTAAATGTGTGTGTGTGTGTGCGCGCACATGTATATATGTAAATGTATTTAGATACAGTATATGTGTATGTATGAATATGCATCACCCTGACTTGGTAGTTAGATTGATAGTTAGACAATGGATGGATGAATCTATCCGTTTTAAAAAAATATGAACGTAGTATTTGTCCCTGTATCTATCAGCTATATTTTTATTAAAATGCAAAAGAAAAACCTAAATGAAGCCCTCATAGGCACTGAGGGACAGAATACATGAGCTGGCCATGGTCTGGGGTCAGATTTCTCCCACAGGAGATGCCGGAAAGCACGTCTTTGGGCCCACACAAGGTCAGAGGCACGCTGTATATGATAAAGAGGGAATTAGCCGCGATGGCCGTTACCTTTCCTCTGACGGCGGCATCGGAGGCATGACCTGACGTGTTGACAAATAGCTCTGCTGTGGGGGGGTTAGCACTCGGCACGGAGATGTAATTTCCCACCCCTGTCCAGCGGAGCCCTGGAATGCCCCCTTTTCCGTGAGTGACAGGCCTCCACAAGCCGTGCCAATGACCCGGACGGCGCAGACCCCCCCCCCCCCCCCCTACGGCGGCGAGCACTGGCCCGGGAAGGCACCCTGCTCGGGCGGCGGGTAAAAGACATTTTTCTCGCTGACCAAAAAATGGGATCACATGCTGTGCAAAGTGTTACCGTCAAAATGGGCTCCAGAGGGGTGGTGGCTGGCGGGAACACCTCTGAGGCACGTCTGCGTGTGCATATCTGCCTGTGCACGTCTGCGTGTGCATATCTGCCTGTGCACGTCTGCGTGTGCATATCTGCCTGTGCACGTCTGCGTGTGCATGTCTGTATCTGCGTCAGTTTGCAGACTGTCATACAGTATGTGTCACCTGAGATGCTCTACAAAGCGATATAAAGTCCATATATACTCAAAAATGCAGTCGTCGATAGTCTAAGTTGAATTGAGTCAAAATAGCCTGTCATTTTTATCACTTTGAATTCTTTAGTTTTAATACTCAAATATTCCTCATATGTTACTGGAGGTCCCTTGTGACCGACCTGTGATACCTACAGGAAAGCCAGAAATATTTAGGATACACAGATATATTGTGTCATAATCCTGCTGATTTGTCTGTTTTTTTCCATGAATGTATGCTTCCAGTTTTTCATGAAATTTTAGCATGAAACAATGAGTGTTCTTTGTCTGTAACTTCACTCTGTGTAAAGCTCATGGTAACTGTCTAATATTCCAGCATTGCAGTTGGGGCAGTTGGTGGCCTAGTGGTTAGGAAACTGCTGTAGTAGTTGTAAGATTCACTGGTTTGAATCCCAAGCAAGGTACCACCCTCACACACTGCTCCCTGGGTGCTGAATTAGCTGTTCCCTGCTCTGTCATGATGTCACATATGGGTTAAATGCAGAAGACGTGTTTTGTTGTGGTGTGTCAACAATGACAATTAATCATTTTGCTCTTACATGGAAAGAATAGAATTAGAATTTAGTGATTAATTGTCATAGTTGACACAGCGAAACATGTCCTCTGCATTTAACCCATATAAGACAATGTGACATAGCAGGGAACAGCTAATTCAGCACTCCGGGAGCAGTGCTTGGGGGCGGCACCTTGCGCAGGGTACCTCAGTGGTGCCTTACTGGCCAAGGATTCGAACCTGCAGTCTTTCGAATTCAAGCATGCATCCCTAACCACTAAATCACCACTATACATTCTAATATATATAGTAGAGATCATATATAACAATATTGTTTATATGACATTGAAATATTAAAATCCATGCATAGATGCTCACAGGATTATAGTTCAATGTAAAATTACACATTTGTGATACAACTTTGCAATATATCAGTTTTTCCTATGTAGCTCATTTTGTAATTGCATGTTTAAAATGAAAATCAAATTACAGTCAATAGAGCTTTTTTCAGTATTGCAGTGAAAACTCTGGATTCTGAGTAATGCACTCAGGTAACATACAGATTCAGTTCCTCCCCGTCCACTGAGCTCATTATTAAATACCCCATTTAGATAAAGTCCTTTGGTGATCTGTTAAAGCTGTTTACATTACAGAATTTTGCCTTTAATGTTATACATCCATCGCAGTCATATCTTACACCATGTAAACTGGCACTGGGCACAATTACTTAAACATCATAGCACAAAAAAGGATTGTATTCATCTTACATATATGTAATATACAAAATACATTAGCATTCATTCGAGAATAAACCAGCTGCTGTTCACCGAAGCCCCTGCAAGTTCACTGACCTTAAGCTTATGCAGCAGCATGATAACATCAAGCACAGTTTAGTTGCAGGGAAGGTGGTGCAGGCTATGCGTGCTGGTGTTAAAGCAGCGTGTGTAAAGGGCGGTCTGTTTGAATGGAATGGCGGCTGCAGGTGATGAGCCCAGGCTGGTCCGGGCTCCCAGGGGCTGTATGCCTGGCCCGTCAGGCCACCCAGGGCAGTATCGCGTTTCGTCGTCAGAACCCGACGACAGATCGTGACTCGACCTGACAAGGCCTGGGGGAGGAGCCTGTCCCCGCTGTCATCGGACAGTGTCAGAAGAGCCTCATGGGCGCCGTGGTCTCTTGTCACCTTGGCAATATGATCACCGAAAAAATGTGGCTCGCAGGCCCACATACACACACTCTCTCTCTCACACACACACACAGACCTGTATTCATATCTTTGTGGGTAATATCCATTCATTTCTATGGCCAAGGACATTTGGTCCCCACAATGGATACATGAACCACACACACACACACACACACAAACACATACACGCATTTTGTGTACAGCTGTCTTTGTAGGGACTCTTCATCCATAACCGCAAGCTTTCAGAATTAAGATACAGATGCAGTGGATACAGTGGTTGCAATGAACATGCCTCTTAAACACATGCACACGCAGTAATGCTGATCAGTCAGTCATGAGCTGACCCCCACAACATCTGCCCTATTCTCAACCTCCCAAAAGTCTTGGATGTTTTGCGTATTACTATATATGCTATGTCTGCACATCTATACCCAGTGTATGACACTGGTTATTTGCATATAGTGGGGACCTGGTTCTAATCAGTACTTTTTAGCTTTGCTGTACTAAATGTATTTTATTCAATTTATTTTTTTACTACTCACTACTATTTTTCTTACCCTATGTTGCATTTTGTCTGTGAATGTACTTTATGCAAAACAAATTCCTAGTCCACCTGACCAATAAATGGAATTCTCATTCTGATTTTTTTAAAGGATTGTTATCTTGCAGTTTCTTTTAGAATCAAGGGAGGAGTTACTCTGAGGTCTGAAAGAGACTTCCTGGAAACCCCAGCAGTGCCGAGTGTCTTAACATAGCCGCAGATAGTGAGGTGGTGTCTTCTGCTAGAGAAGTGCCCTATGTTTCCACTCTGCTAAATGATTGTGCATAGGATGGTGGGGGTTTTGTGCTCTGACTGGTTTTATATCCCTCTTTTGAGCAGAGATGAGCTAGAATTCAGCCCCTCAAGGTACATTGCTCAGTCTCCTGGAGGTGTTTGGTCTCCTGGTTCCTGGTGTGTGTTTTTTCACCTGCAATCTCGGGGGGGGGGGGGGAATTGGGGGTGCAGTTATGGGCAAAGTCAGATGATGAGTCATCATGTTCACTCCTTCATGCTGCACTCAATTTGTGAATTAAAATCCCACAGTGTCTGTAGCGCTCAGTGCTGCAGTGGTTTAGCAGAACATTAAAGATCAGCAGAACGGAGGCATTCTGCCCTTTGCGATGCAATACAAGGTAATTATTTTCCTTGTACAAACAGAAAGATTATTCTGCTAATGACGATACCAGCGAGGTTATTTTTATCTAATATGTGTGAAAAATACACGTCTACCACATGGAGCATTTTAGCACAAGTTTACACGACATTTCAGAAAAAAAGCCACAGATCGTGCTTAGGAAGAAACGGAGGAAAAAAAATCTTATCAGTTTCTAATTAAACTTCCCAGACCGTTGGTCAGAGGTCAGAACACTGATCCATAATTTGATTTTCTGTTGTATGCTAATAATCAATTGAGTTAATACTTCATTCTTTAATTATTTTTTAAATTGTTGTAAATAACTTTCGGACATAAGGACGCATTTAGTTTTGCTAAACATCTTATTAGGATGATTTCATCGTTCTACTTTATAATTTGTTTTCTTTGTTTTTTGTTAAACCATCAGCATCAGGAACGAGCAAATCTATTGTTCCCGAGCAAATCCAGTCTTTCATGTAAGATTGAGAGATTTAAAGACAGCTGTAGTTTTTCGCGGCACAATTTAATTCACGCTCAGTTTATGCCAGGTCTTTTTTATAAGGTCGCCAGGACTAATCTTCTTACAGGTTTCATCCGATTTATTTGCTACTGTCTTTCTTTAGCTGCCCAGATGTTCAAAGGCATTTCACCAGCAGGAATGTAAAACGAAGACATTTACAAAATCGATAATCTCTCCACCGAGGAAAAATTGACAAAAAACACTTTCTGTTTTTATTACCTACTACTCCTCTTTTCAATTAAATCACGGATATTGGCAAACACTTTACTGGGTTATTATAATGAGCATGTTATGAATAAATGCTTTATCTAATAAGATGGTAAATGTAGTAATTGACTGATGATGAATTATCCTTATGTACATTAGTTATATGCCTTAGATAATGTATTACGTAACATGACACATACGGTGTCACAGGTACACACTCTGACATCACATACACACTCTGACATCGATGGACGTAGGCCTATTTACAGCTGGGTCATATTGGTATACCGTCCTGCTCAGCTTCTACAAAACACATAATTTGACAAACTTATGGTTTTAAAACTTGGGGCTTAATTAAAACGAAGAGTTGCAGAGAGAGAAACTAACTGAAAGCAGTACTATAAATACTTTTTCGATTCGATTATTAGATTATTTTGTTTTCATAAATCTTGCAGCTGTTATTCCATTTGAGATCTACCATCAGTAGATACTCCCACAATAATCTTGCGGACATGTCCCTACCATCCACACCCTTGGTGGCTCAGATGTCGTAGTGCAAGAATGACTATTGTTAGTCTTATTCCTACCCCATAGAATATGTCAAAGTACTGTTACTAATAACTAATTACTGCTTATTAATTATACTCACAACTTGCTGAAAGACATGTAACACTTAACGGGATTTTTAGGGTATTAATGATAACATTATACATAAAAATTATACTGGCATATATTTGGTGACATCACTACAGCATAAGTTCTTGGAAGATGGATGGATTGATGGATTGATGGCTGTATGGATCATACTGCTGTTGACCAACCCCCTGTTTGTTACAATTCAGTGATGTATGGGCCTTGGAGCCGAGGCAGCGGTGACGTCATACTATGGTAGAGCTGCATTGGTTTGCAGTCCTTCCATGGAACGCAAGAGGGCAGTGTTACCCCAACTTTGAAGGATAACATTTTTGCATGGTTGTCCATGCCATCAGAATCCGTCATCCACATTATTTTACCAGGTCACAAAAATAATGCATTTGCAAAAGAATTGCACTGAATATTTTCGTATGATGCTTATTTACTGAACATAACCGGAGGCTAAAAAATGATTTATGTCAGGCAGCGATCACAAGCTTTCATAAAATATTTATTTATTTATTTGTTTGTTTGTATGTTGTGTGTCTATATGTATGTATGTATGTATGTATGTGTGAATGAATTTATGTGGGCTGGTAAATTTCTCTGCGACCTGTTTGACTTGTTAAAATATTGTGGTTGGGTTATGGTTAAAGCATAAGCGGATCTGACCAACAGAGTACAGAACAACTGACAGACAGACATTTTTGAATGATATGTTGTGTCTCGCTTAGTGTCTCAAGGTCTTGAGAATAAGGCAGCGCATCTCTGACTGCATGCCTACATTTTGTATATAATCCGTAGAATTCATGACCACCCAAGTGCTCAGCATGTATTTGTATATATATATATATATATATGTTGTGTGTGTGTGTGTGTGTTAATCATTAACAGCAAGTGCAAGCTTATAATGATTATAATGAAGTGGTTTTTGACAGCTTGGGCTCAACAGGAAGTCTTTCTCTAAGGATCATAATATAGGAAAGTTTATGGTAATCGGTGATTTCATGAAAATGCAGAGGTGTCCAAAGAGCTGTAACCCTATCGTCTTTTTCATATTACTCTTTGCCACTGTAACGGTATTGCCAATGCCACAATTTTTTTACATGGTCTGTAATTTTCACACTAAAATTACATAGCACTAAATACACCTGGAATAAAATGCAGCTTTCAGAACCCTGGGCAGCGGGTGGACTTTGGATGCGGGTCGGGGAAAATAACACAAAGGGGACCTGGACCTGAAGCACAAAGGGGACCTAAACCTAAAGCACAAAGGGGACCTGGACCTGAAGCACAAAGGGGACCTGGACCTGAAGCACAAAGGGGACCTGGACCTGAAGCAAAAAGGGGACTTGGACCTAAAGCACAAAGGGGATCTGGACCTAAAGCACAAAGGGGACCTGGACCTGAAGCACAAAGGGGACCTGAACCTAAAGCACAAAGGGGACCTGGACCT
>JAABNX020000046.1:4592465-4612255 GCA_015163995.2 Mormyrus lacerda
GGCACGAAGATCCAGTGATTACCTGCAGTGTGTAACACGAAGGCGGCCAGCAGGCTGGGCACGAAGATCCAGTGATTTCCTGTCATCTCACCATAGTCTCTTTACCTTATAATTACTGTATGAACCCGGCTCATGAACAGGTGACTTTAATACTTTGGAAATTCTGTTTTTCCAGTATCTCTATTGAAAATTGAGTAAATGGTCCTTGATACTGATTGATTGATCGATCGGTTTTCTTGTTAATATTTTAAATCATTACAATTGTTCAAAGGTCTTTAATATTTACAGTATATATGATGGAAATTTTACTAAAGTTCATTCACATCATGAAAACATGATAATAGCAACAGCAGCAAGGATGATAATGATGATAACAATAATGATAAAATATTTATTTATTGTTATTGTTATATTAATATTGTCATATCTCTGCAGATGTTAGCAGGCCGAAAGCAGTTTATCGTACTGCATTAGAGTGTATTGAGTTATAAACAAAGCGTGTGCTGTGACTGGAGAGGACAGTGAGAGTTTCATGTGTCTGTCCAGCCGTCGCAGAGAGAGGGCTTGGAGCCAGGGACAGTGTCCGGGCCAAAGCTGCTAGATCAGACAGCTGTGATGATGGGCCGGAGCCAGAAAAGCACCCCCACCCTCGCGGGAATTCCCAGCAGCCGCTTCTAGGGTGTCCAGGCGACGGCCAGGGTGTCGCTCAGGATTCCTGAGCACCTTCTGTAACAGGATCGGTTTGGCGGGGGGGAGGCCTACGCCTGGCAGCCCCCCCCCCACCCCCACGGCTCTGCACTCAGGAGCTGCATGGCAAGGCGCCGGTCAGCTTTAGCATCCCAGAGGGCTGCGCAACTCAGCTTCAGAAAGCTTCACTGTCCTGAGCACTGGACTGCAGAAATACCACTAAGAACATTAGGCTACTATGGATTATCAGTCTTGTCTGTACAATCATAATAATTATATTACTTTTAATATTATCTAACTTTATATATAAAATAACCTGTGTATAATATTAATAATCTTTACAATAGAATTAAATATCTATATAATATTTAATTTTTGACCTAATATCTGTACTTGTAATCTTATTACAAGTGTACAATTTGCATAACTATATATTTATATGATTTTGACATTTCATTCTAAACATCTCTTATGGTTTTGAAAGAAAATGGCAGTATTCAAAGACTGGATGTAAAGGATTTAATAATATGGTACAGTATTCTGTCTTTATGCGTGGTTTATATGCTATTAGTAGTACTGTTAAAACACAGCTTGACAAGTCACAGAAAAAATCCTATATATTAGGAATGCATTATATACTCCAAGGCTGGTTTAGTAATTCAAAATTAATCACATATATGCACTTCTGATAATCTAATTAGAGAATTAAATAAAATACTTACATACTAGATTTTAAAATTTCCCGAGATCTCCTCAAGGGAAGTGGTTCAGTGTATGATGCCGGTTTTTCCTGTATCTTTATTATTTAAGCCGTTCCTTGTATAAAACTCATTGTCATATTTTCCATAATTTAATAAAACAGGATTTATACATTTCTGGTGATCTCCCTGCCTTTCCACCTTGTGGGGTGGCTACACAACTTTAGGCACAAGTTCATTTATCACAGCCAGTTCATTCACACATCTGACTGATTGGCTGAGTGCCACATTTTACAGATTTTTAAGCGTTTAAAAGTCCTGCTACGCATATCGAAAAGCATCGCCTTCAGAGAAATATTAACAAAGCAAAAAATGGTGAAAGTGAAGTAGAGGAGACTGAATGAGAAGATAAAATTCCTAACTGGTTTACTGATCCGTTGTACTTTGTTTGATTGATTTGCAATTAATTCTGGTTTGTGGTGCTAAGAGGATTGAGCTTGGCGCCAACCTTCAGAACCCCCGACACCTTATACTCGCAGAGAGAACGGCCGGCGTGGAACGTCAATAATCGGCTGACGGTGCTCTTGGAATTATACACGTTCTCTCTTCTGAAACTCGCCCCCTCGCTGCTTTAGCTCCATGCTGGAGCCGTGAAACAAAAATATCGGTTAATGGTTGCAGCCATCAACCAGGTGGACAGGAGAGATTTATTGACAATATGTTCAGGATAGAAAGCAGGGGTTGCTTTTCCTAATTCCTTTTTCCTCCTTCCTGTCTTTGTTCAGGGTTGATGGACAAGCAGAGTACACACCTGTGTATTTTGTATGGTCTTTAATCTACAGTGAGTATGAGGCCCGCATATGGGCTTTTTCCAGTCAAAGCCTGCATTTCTGGGCAGGAAGAAAAAAGCAACACGCGTGTCTTTGTGTAGCATCTTTCATCTTGAGCGACTTGGAACGCCAGAGTGAGGCTCTGGGTACTCAGTGCCCTGCCCGGCGTCTCCTCGAGGGCCAGCACATGGACGATAACGAAGAAAGCCCAGGACATCCAGGAGAGAGGATGATGGAGGAGATGGGCGTACCATTTGCTGTAGGGTGCATTCAGCAAGGTTCAACCCGGTTGTTTTGCCTTTTCTGGCCGGGTCTTTAATGTTCATGGGGTTGCTAGAGCAACAGCTGTCTCCATCAGGAACAGCCCATGGCTGCCCTTATCGACAAAGAGAGAGAAGGAAGTGGTTTTAACTAGGGAGAGAGAAACCATTAGTGGGAATTGAAGAAAGATGCAGTGCGGCGTGATATGTCAGCAAGCGGCCAAAGAAGATGGGGAGCAGTAGTGAGGGCATGGGCTATATGTGAGTCTGGGGACGTGTGAAATGGGATTGGTGATCTGGTAAATTCCCAGTTGGACTGACAATCTATGGTAGAATTTTGAAGAATTGTAAATAGTGCTAAAGGCTTTTGTTGTAACCTGCCAACTGATTACTGACTTAAAATACAAAAATGTGTTGTGTGTTTGTTTCACAGGCTGATACAGAGAATGTCATTGTCAGCCAAGTCTTCCTACAGTTTGTTTTCCTTCAGGTGTCCAATTAGCTGTAGCCAAATGATTTCATACCATCCAGCTGTTTCCAGCCAGCATTCTGCATATTCCTTATCACTGACATGGGACCTTTCACCCCTGTGACTCTCAAGGTCACTGCTGTGATCCATATGAAAATATTTAAGCTTGTTTTTGGATTTTGACTGCCACTTCTATTTCTGGAATAAAGGAATTTGGGCAGGAGAGGATGGAAACAGTGATGTGGCTTTAGTTGAAGGTGTGAATCAGGTACTATTGCCAGTATGCTTCAGAAAGAATTCTCATGTGGACAGAACTTCCTCTATTTTCAGTAGATTGACATGCTGTTTTTGGAGGTGTTGCCGTAAATGGGTGCAAAGCGCAGGTCACACCTTTTGTTCCCGTCAGAAAGAAAAAAAGACAGAAAGCCGTCGTCCTGAAAGCTGTGATGCCTATTGACACACAGGACCTTATCTGCTGCTTCTGTGCTGCCAAAGCAGTATTAAAATACACACACAATGAAATATTTATGGCGGGATGAGAACTGATCAACTCCTTTTGCAGTAAATGCTTAGCTGCCACTCAGTGCAGCCTTTTGCAACACATAGTGCTTCCTTCCTTGTGATATATATACACACACACATATATGTGAAATGCATGTTTTGTAAAAAGGGTAAGATAATTATTTATTATTGCATATATCAGCTAGACTTGTACTCCATACGATTTGCACTATTGCATAGTGTATTTGTCCTCTTCTGTATGCAGGTAGTTTTTGGTATATTTTTAACGTGCATTGTTACTGTCTTTCTCTAGTTCAAATGTCAACTGCAATCACTACAGTGGAAGGAGCAGGCAGGAACGAGACTCACATAAACAAATAACAAATACCCCCTCTTTCCATTAGAAAATTATTCTTGCAATTTGCTGGAAATTTGTGGCCTGCCAATCCATTTGGTCTTTTTTTTTTCTCTCGACTCGAAAACAGCACTAATTATGCAAAAAGGCAAATATTTTAAGCTTTACTGGAACTCTGCATTTGAGCAGAAAAGGAAATGCTGCACGCACACCAAGATAAAAGCAGAAATACATTTTTTTTCCACCTGATGTTGTGTCCCCTCTACAACATACTGATGAAGTGCCCCATTGAGCTGAGATCTCATTAATTACTTGATTTACTCGCAAAAGTAGAAGTTGGGGGTAAAATGAGAGCCCTGCCTAATACCATGATGCACCATCTTAAGGCACAAGATCTTTTTAATGTATTCGCTGCAGCAGCGGCTGAAAGGGCGGAAGAGGAAGCTGAATGGATCCATTAATTTAATTGAAACGGGCCCCGACAAGAGATAAAACATCTCCTGCCTACATCTCTTCAGGCTACGTTGGCTTTATAGTAAACAGCCGACGATCCGTGAAACCGGAGAAATAAATAAATAAATAAATGGACAAACAAATAAATAAATATGGGTGGCAGATACGCTCTGTGAGGACTTCAAGGCCGCAGAGCATGACACGGGCCGGGGAGAGAGGAGTCTGAAGAGGCTGGCCTTTTTTCATGTGGAGGGCTACGTGAGCATCCGAGCCGTGCTCCATTCATCGTGCCGCTGCCTCGCAATCTCCACGACGGTAATTTGGCTTCTGGCTCGCAGGCTACAAAGGCAGCCCCCGCGTTTCATGTTGCCGATCTCCAAAAGGACATTGTGATGTACCTTCCGTGCCTGTTTTTCTACAAAAGAAGTACATTATACATGTAAGTATATAAAAACATATGATATGAACAGATCTCTGAGAAGAAAAACAAAAAAGCTGACAAAGCTCTAATCAAATGGATGATGCTAGGAATGTTGGGAATACTGGGAATGCTGGGAATGCCATTTTATAGAAAGGAAGGCCGGACTGAGCCGTGAACTGCGTGGAACTGTGGGGAAACAAAGACCCCTATCAACGGAGACCCAGAATTCACGTCAATGGGGACCAAAAACACCTATCAGTGGAAAATCAAAACTCCTATCAATTGGGAGTCAAAATCGATGTCTATGTGGTAACAAAGACCCCAGTCAATGGAAACTCAAAAACCACCGTCAATGAATTTCATTTTGAGGTTGCTTTCCCCTAACCCTGTTTTTCCCATTGAATGCGAATATTTCTACCCGTGATTTTAGTGAACGTGAGGTTTTTCAGACACATATTAGGTGTGCTGTAGCAGGACTGACCGTACAGACATACAAAACACAGAAGGTGATTTCAGTCAAGTTTGTTCCTGATCATATACGACCATCAGACTGGATGTGCTGTTTACCGGAGACTCTGGCAGTAACGGCACTGCCTTGGAGGCCTGTGCAAAGAGCAATACAGTGAAAAGAATAACCTTTGCTCTATGTCTCTGGTTTGTACAGTTACATCTTCAGGTCTGGCACATTTCACCTGATGCATCCTAACAATGGATTAACGCTAACTATGGAGTCTGCCTCACCCCTTGCATTGCCTGGCTCTGTGCTAAATTCCAAATAAAAATAAAATCCCAGCCAGGTTGTGCTGGGTAAAGCCCTGCTTTGTAGATGTCTTGACTTACAAAGTTAAATGACGATTTATGGGATTTCCACCACGGAGACCAATGGCTATGGAAACACAACCTTCTACAAGAAATTTGAAAACATTTTTGCTATTACTGTTTCTGTTCGTTGTTAACTATTCACAGTTGAACTGCGCGTTTCTTGGAATTACTGGATAGAAGGGTGGGCTGCGACATTTAAACGAAATTTATTGAAAGTAAAAATAAACAAGCAAATCCTAACTTGTATACATGTGCTATAGCATCGGATCACTTTGTGTTCCTCTGATATTCCCTGCATCATTAGCTGGCTCAAAGTGCTTGTTTTTTAGTCCCACTTTACTAGCAGTAAGTTGCAGCCCCGTGTCTCTCCTCCCAGGTAAAGAACAGCCGGTTGCATCTCCAACCAGATCCCACACAGAGCTCCACCACTGCTATGTAACGGGTGAGTCCTTCCCTGACACGACCTCGCTCCTGCTGTTCACCCTCCGGCGGAACTGTGGAAGCCCGGTCCACACGGTCCTACAAAGACACCAACAGATGAGAAAGCATCTGATAAAATTTTTAATCTATTCTAACAGCTAAATGACGAAATGCAGATATGGATTTTAGCCAGAAAGACTCTTTAAGAACAAGACTTGTAAAAATCAATAATTCTTTTTACTGGGGCTACGATACAAAGAGATGACTTTGGTTGCAAAGAATAACGTGTCTGCTTTGATCCTGATCTGGCCCTCGCGGGTTCAGCCGGCTCCCCTCCCCACCTCCTGCTCGTCTCCTGACTCCCTCCATACTTACAAACATTATTTTAAATCTGTTTGATAGGCCTGCACTATGTAGTATTTCTATATGCTACTCTGCAAAGAAGAAGAAGAATATTTTATATTGAAAAGAGTCAAACACACCGTTGTTTTTTTACAAAGACAGGGCAGTGTTATAAAGACAAATGGTGCTGCTGGATATGCAGCTATGATAGATATATGTTAAAAATAAACCAAAATAGTGCACTGTTTATCTCACTTGCTCACACAGACTATCAACCTAAGAGCATAATAACCGTGAATCAACAATGGAGGAAAAAAGTAAAATTTTAGCATTGCTCACTTATGTCAACCTACCTTCCATTCCGGGCAAACGGGATCAGAGATGGAGGGGTTTTATGTGGGTTTAGGGCAAACACTAAGCAGTTCATATATCCGCACTGATCCGCATCTGTCACTGTGAACGACCAGGCAGTCGGGCTCTGGTAAGATCACACGCTCATAATGTATTGTGACACGCCCTCTCTCAGAAGTTTCTCTCCATCACCTCCCCAAGGAAGACGGCAGGAAATGGTGGTGATGTTTCACCTGCATGCTTCTGAGATTGTACATTTTTTTATGAGACGTGTCATGGGTAAAGATCTTAAATCAATTGCTAATTTAGGTGACTGGCCTGCTCAATAATTAGCAGATATGAAACGATAATCTGGGTTAATTGCATCTAAAAAATTATTCATTAATCTAATAGATTTCATCATAGAAACCATCATAGGAATAATGGATGGCCATCTTGTACTGCTGGATTTGATATTTATATTATATTCAACAGGGCAGTAAAGAGTGTCCACTGGTCCATCTATGTGTAATCAAATTGGTTTATCAGTGTAGAATCTAAACTGATTCATCCAAGTTCAGTGCAATCTGTTTCAATAGTATGCACATTACTGTGCAAAAGTCTTAGGCAGGCAAAGAGAATGATGTTTAAATTATCCTCATGTTGGTGTAAAACTATGATATTATGCCTGTCAAAATGTGTCAGCTTAGCCATTTCAGAACCTCTGCTAAAATCACCCCAGTATTTGCAGCAACCATCCAGTACAGCCATGTATTTTTTGACTAGGCCTCTAACACTCCTCATACAACTAGTCAATCTGTCACTGACTTTTTAAATCAATTTATTTAATTAATTAATTGAGCTGTTGGAGAAATTTAACAAAATCATGGAATGGCTGAGGTGCCCCTGAGGAGAGGTTTGGGAACTGAAGCGGTGTTCATTTGGCCATCCAACTAGATATCAGTAACTTTTTAGAAAACAAAAGAAATTATTACTAGTTTTTATTGTATTACTCTTAATTTGCATATATTCTAATGTTAAATTGTGTTTTTTGTTCTAAGCCAAAGTGCACTTGCGACCCAAATAAACAGCTTTAAACATTTCTTTGGACTGCCTGTGACTTTTGCACAGTGCTGTATACCAGAAAGACCCACCTGTGTAGAGAAGAAACCAGTTTGCTAGTATACTGTAGAAACTGGTCCATCCATGTGCAGAATAAACACAATTTTTCATAGCAGTTCAGGTTGGTGAAGCAGCAAGGCCTGGATTTCTGTCCATTGATGCTGCATTTTCTGCTGCTTAGTTCCATTAGACAGGCTGCTGCAGTAGCCCGTCGCACCTGGATTTGCTTCATAATACTCTGATTTCAATATAACTAATGACAGTCTAGCCTCATGTGACCCAGGGGAAAAACAAGTTTTTCAATTTTATTTAAAATATTGATTTGACAGGAAGAGGAAGTTGGCAAGGTCACATCTCCTACCCATGTGATGTCATCTAAAAGAGCCAACCGTCCTATTTATGGGACAACAGGACTTAATTGAGTGCTTTTTATAGTAAGAGAGATGTGAACAAAAACATAATGTCCTCTACAGAGGACAAAAAATAATTTCTGGCTCTTGGGAAGGTAGGATAGACACAAGGTGAAGCTCAGAAAATCACATCCTGATGTTAACATGCACCATCTCTGCTGGGATCTTCTGATTGGACATTAGCTGTGTTTATAAGTCTTTATGGTTTTTTTTTTCTTACATTAATTAATGTCACACTTTAGTATTTAACTTGACTATTAGCTTTGCTAATAAAGTCAACAGTAAAGCAGGCAGGAACAATTTCAATAAACGTAATGAAGTTTTCATTCATCAGCTTCAACTTTCATTTGCACGTCCCTCCCAAATGAACTGTGTCTTCAGGAAACCTCCTTCGTCCAGATTATTTGAAAAGAAGCTGCAGCAAATCCAATTAATTAAGTGCAAAGTTGGAACAAAAACCAACCACTGAGAAAAACAATTTTAATTCACTCTCTTGCTCTTTTCACAGAAGCATCAAATTGATCTCATGGGGAAAAAAGAAAAGTCTTTGTTCTGTTGCATGTTTGGTGTACAAAGAAAGTGCTGAGTTTGACTCTTGTGACTTAGAAGCAGTGGAAGAGTCATACAGGAGACTGACGTATTTAATCACTATGATTGGCCGAGGAGATGGAGTGTGATTAAGGCCAGCTGGCCAATCAGTTAAGACCTTGAACTTGCACCGTTCTCCACTTTCCGTAACGCCGATGGTGGCTGTTTTATTTTACGTCGCCCTCTTCACGGCAACTTGAGTGATTCTCCTCAGAGATAAATATGTCTGGCCGACCCTGGGTTTAAACTCCTCGAATACGTTAAGTGCTGAATTTTCAGGATGCCGGTTCATCGGACGCAGAGTATATCAGTTAAAACGTCACTCTGCCGTAATGGAGGAAGACAAGCCTGGTACATTCATGGCGCCCCCCCCCAGCCTGCCCACTAGCTGTGACGTGGGGGCACGGGGGTGGTGCTTCAGCGGAGGCAGCGGGTTGGGTCATGTGCCATCGTTTCAAAGCCTCGCCAGGCCTCCCCCTTATTAGCCTTAAACAAACGAGGAATTACTCTCATTGATTAAAGCGCAGATTGAATTAGCCACCGGAGGGCGCCGCGTCCTGCCAAGGTCAAGTCTCCGGCGCCATTGTTTAACGCCGCCTGACAAGTTCAATCTGCCATGCCCCGGAGGAGGGCTGCCCGCGTCGCCCGGCACACAAAGGCCACGCCGTCAACGGAGACCCCGATCGAAGAGGCACGGTTTGTCAAGCCGCGACCTGGAGCCGGCCACCCAGCCTGGGGTCGCGTTGGCAGACAAAGTCCCCACAGCAGGAGGAGCGGCTGCCTTGGACAATAATTACAAGTGTCCCACGGGCAGGGCCATTGTTACTTTTAAAACTCCCCCAGAATCCATCCTGCCGACACAACCTAGTAGATGGGGGGGGGGGCTTTTCCTTTCATCTGGCAAAAGCCACCTAGGGGAACAGGCTAAAGAAGCTTGATTGGGAATATTGACAGCGCCCTTGTAGGTAGGCTGTCAAGTGCGGGCTTTGGGTCCTGGGGGCGGCCCTCGTGGCTTTCGGCCATTCCGCTAGTTTGTGTCGCCTAGGGTGGCGTGTGGGGTACTGATGAGCACCGACGGGCAAATGAAGCAGAAAATCCTGTCAGAATGGGACTCCGTCGTTTTTCCGCGCCTGCTGCCCAATTGCTCGCAATCCCCTTCCTTGGATGAACTTCAAAGGAGCGTCAAGAAAAAACTGGATTGTTATGCAATCTGCTAAATGTAGGTGTAACTGTCTCCCTGCTGTGAGCTTTATCCACATTAAAAGGAGATGATGAAGAAAAAATTAAACAACACACCTGATGTCCTCCTCAATAATTACTATGAATTTAATGATTTATTTAGAGTTATGTCTGACAGTATAACGTGGCAGAAGAATTCCAACCCTCACTACAGTGTTCTGGTTGGAAATTTTCAGATTGATATTTTATTCAGAATATCATTGTAAAACTTGAATGTACATTGCATGCAATGTCAGTAATATGCCAACAGTGCACATATTGACGTCGATCAGACCTATCAGCTTAGATCCTGACTGAATTATTCTACCATTCCTGGGATGAAATTTGTGACCTGCTTCAAAAACAAGGGCTTATAAGAGAACTTTGATCTTACTGTAATGTACCACATTTTTTGTGATGGTTGAGGCATGTAGACATTGAGTTTAACAATGATTGTGTTTGTGAAATTCCCCACATACTTTTATGGGATACAGGTTCCTCATCATAGGGATGGAACTCCGTAGCGTTTACGATGCCATTGCTGTCGTTACGGTTTCGTGCCCGTTTACCGTGCCAGGCTGCATTTTTTTGAGGGCCGGTCTGACTGAGGTACAGCACGGCTTCTGCGGTGTACCTTCCAAATTTTTATGACTTGGTAGATCTACAGGAGTATACAGTAGGTTTTTCGTACCTTTCTTCAGATCTGTAAGTTTTTAATAATTTTATACCTGATGTCTTTTGAAAGGTCATGCATTTTAAAATATGCTGAAATCACAGTGAGCACTACTATTGCATGGAATTACACAGCCCATTAAAGTAATAAATTCACTTTATGAAATATGCATATCCGTTCATCCATCCATACAGCTGTTAAGTGTTTATCCAGCACAGGGCTAGGGTTAGAGTCAGGGGACCTTAACCCCTACTCAGCCCTAACCTTGACCACAAGCAGCCAAACAGAATTCAAGGCTTTTGACATTTTTGCTTTTTTGATTGCAGTAAGGTGGCACGGTAATGCAGTCGATATCACTGTTTCTTCACACCTCTGGAACCAGGGTTCGAATCTCTGCAAAGAATCCATGTGTGACCTCCCATGTTGCCTCTGGGTACTCTGGTTTCCCCCTATGGTCCAACAATATATCAAGGCTGATTGGAGTTACCCAATTGTCCATAGGTGTGAATCATAGTGTGTGAATGTGCCCTGTGATGGGTAAATGGACTGCATTTATATAGTGCTTTTTCTCAAAGGGCTTTACAATATATGCCTCATATTCACCCACCAGCGGCAGAGGCTGCCATGCAAGGTGCCAACCTGCTCACCGGGAGCAATTAGGGGTTCAGTGTCTTGCTCAAGGACACTTTGATGGGATCAGGAGGAATCAGGGCTCGGACCTGCAACCCTCCAGTTGCCGAACGCTAGCACTACCACCTGCACCACCATCTTCCCCATGGGTGGGTGCCCCATCCTGAGTTGTTTCCTGCCTTGTGCCTATAGCCTCTGGGATTGGCTCCGCCCCTCCTGTAACCCTGAATAGGGTACGCGGTTATACAAAATCATTGGATGATTTTTATAAAATTGAGTTTCCTCTTTTGGGAACTGGAAAAATTCAGTACCCACAAAGTCAGTATAACAGGTTTTTTATATTTATCAAATTGTGGAGACACTTGGTTCCCACAATGTAATATACACGTAACTCACACACACACACACACACACACACACACACACACATTGTATACTGAATACTGTCTATGTGTGTCTCTCATGGAGAGCAAGATGTGGTTGAAAACTGCCCGCTCTCTCCATTGGGATAGAATGCCACTATTCTATTCTCTATTCCTAAGTGTAACAAGCACGAGTAACAATGGATATAGAATAGTCCAGTTTTGGCTGTGGTTTATCTTTGCTATGTCTACAGTATGTGGATGTGCAAAGAAAATTTTAAAAAGCTTTAATTAAGAGTCTTAATCATGTACTCACATGACTTCCTGTCTGGCTTGGTTGATATGTTGTCCACGGTTATTTTCAGCTCACTGATGAACTGCGTTCAGGGACTTTCAGCTGGTTGCAGTATGGAAAGTGGCTTGTTTATGATTTATTTTTAAAAGAATGACAACAACTGGAGATCAATAATCTGAGCAAAGTCTTGGGGTCAGGTACGTAAAGAGAGGGCATGTGAGTGAAAGTTAATCTGAGAAAGTATGTGCATCTGTGTTTTTTCGTATGGTTCTATTAATAAAATATATGTATATTGTTGACAGACGTATATAGAATAAGAGAAGATTTCATTGGCCACCAATCTTGAGAAAAAGAGTAAACAAACACACTGATAACATGACAGAAATGTTTGTTTATCTAATGATCTTGACATGAAGGAAATGTCTGTTAGCAGTATTATCGCAAACTGGGCAACACATACTGGGGGAATAGGGAGATGGGAGTATGGATCCTCAGAGAGGACGTGCCAGACTTTGGGAAGAGCCCCCAAACAGCCCGGAAGTCCTGACTGCAGCTGAGCGAGGGGGATGAGGCCATGTGAAAGGAAGCCACCGTTCCTGGATTTGGACCTTATCTGAATGCCAACAGGCTCCTGAAACAAGAAAAAACAGAATGTCAGCTCCTTCTGCCAACCTCAGACGAGGAACTGGACTTCCTCTGTTTGTACCTACTTCAGCAAGCTGGATGACAATGCCGAATGGAGTTCCGAGAATGGCGACTGAATCCACAGAGCCATGAGCTCAATAGGGAAAACGGGGTTATTTTGCAAATCATGATTAAAATCAGCACCGGAGACCCAGCAAACCTGTTATGGACAAGTGATTTGAAAATGGTTGGATCACTGTAGCAGATCTGAGAGAGTACATCCCCCATCCAGTCAAAATTACATCACCGAACACAACTGAGTTACTTGTCCTCTAAATTAATCATGCTCTATATTATTTTATTGTGACTCCCTAAACCAGAAAATATTTAGGTATTTATTGTTGGTGTTGACAATGTGATCATGATAAGTTCTACTACAAATAAACATTGGGCCACAGGTTTAACCAAACTTCACCAGTGTGAAGAAGAGGGCAGCTGACACCCGCACAAAAGATTGCATGAATTTTCATTTTCCTCTTGGCTGACCTCGGTCGAGATGACGGGGAGAGCGATATTGGCGGGATCGCGCCTCTGCCGTCATTCAGGACGGGCCGTCACTCCTTCCCGCCGTGGTGAGGTCAAACGTAGCCAGAGATCCACCTGCCAGAAGGACGCCAGCGTTTAATTGAAATCTTTTGATAGATTTCAGAGCCAGGTCAGATGTCATCTGCTGCCTAAGCAGAGGTCACCGGGGGCTCCAGGAAGAACCTCCCCTGGCCTTTGTGGTTTCTGTAAATTAGCTACCGGGAAGTTGATTTTCTGGAAGACCGCTAGCCTCCTGTCAGGAGTCACTGCGAGAGGGCACTCTAACAGAAAGTGCTTTATCAAAGGCGTTTTTATTTTATTAAGAATTGGTCTGGATCGATGGGGAAAATAACTCATCTTACTGTGGGAGACCCATGGGTCGAAGGGTTAAATAAGACATCTTAACTAATGTTATCTTACCTGAAAGGAAGTCACTGAACCAGATGCTTTCCCTTTTGTTACTGTTTTTTTTTTTTTTTAACCGGACAGCATGAACTAGTTTACATTTTAATAAGCTGCCAGTAGGGTCTCCCTAGAGTAGCGGAGGACCACCAGCATAGTTTCTGTAGTCCATCCTACTGGCAGCAGGTCTTTGGGGCTGTAAAATGCGGGAAACAGCAAGAGAACTACTGTGTGTGAGCAAGGCAGGCCAGAAAGTGTCATTTGTGGTATGTTTTAATAGGCTTTCATTGGCTTGTTAGGAGCGTCACCAATGCACTGGTAATAATACTGAATAAGTCTTGAAAACCACCCTGTAGTAAATGCATCCAGCAGGAGGGACATTGGGATGTTAACTATATAGTACATAAATAACAGCTTTAAAGTAATTAATTAACCAGCCGAATTGCATTCAAATAATTGTACAACAAAATACATTGAATTACTCATTCTAGGTTATTTAGAATTATATTTTATTCATTTAACCATTATTTCATATATAAGTGTTATATCTGTTATTGACATTCCGGATGAGAAGAAATATTTCCTTTTTGCTAATCCATGAGATAAAATAAAAGTATGTATATATAAATATCTCTCTACTCTTTTTAGTACTGGGCCTTGTTTTCAAGAATTAATTTTGTAGTAATATTAGTAAAGTAATATCTAGTAATATCAAATTAAGAATTTAGTGCATATCTAAAGAAAAGTTAAGATGATTTATTAAATGATTGATTTATTTCATTCTCTTACGAACACAGTGCTCTATGTTGTTTAATCTCACTGGGTGTTGAGACCTCTGCATTAGTCCAATAGATAAAAGAGCATCTGTCACATGGGACCAGGAAATAAAGAGGCAAACATTCAAGCAATGTTTATATGGTGTCAGACGCGTGTCCCCCCGCAGCAGACAATGGGATTAAGGGCTCCCTTACGACCCATATGCAGATGCCGGCCTTGTCGCATCAGAAAGGGGAGACATGTCTGCCGGCCCCCTGGCCCTTCCCTAAAGGGGGGGGGGGGCATTGTTAGAGGACAGAGAAGGAGCAGCTCTGCCCCTCCTGCAAGAGAGCTGGAGCAGGGGGCGTCTGTTTTCCTAAGAGGCAGTGATCAGGGAACTAAGTCCATTTCTGACCCCCGTAAAGCTGAACAGATGGACATGTTTTAATCACATTTCATTTTATGGGGGTGAGTGCCCGGGGGGTCGGGGGGGGCCGAGGGGGCCGGCAGTGGCTTCATACATCAGCCCACCAAAACATCTTGCCACATGTCACCCCTGATCTGGAAATGGGTGGACATTGGTCTCATTTGTATTTGGGATTATTTTTCTGTTAAACTGCTCTTGCCATTGGGTTGGTCATGGGGGGGGGGGACCCCTGTGTACGTCTATTGCTGCTCTGAATTGATACACAGGTGTGAAGTTGCATGGTACTGGAACAGGTGTGAAGGAGGGGGTATTCCATTACTGCACCCAGTGTCACAGAGGGTGTGAGAATTCAAAAGTGCCATAGAGACCTTTCAATTGAAAGTTCCAGAATATTTCACACACAACGTCCCATGACACCTTTTCAAACATGCACGCCAATCCCCAATGACCGAAATCCTTCATTTTTACATTTGTTACATGGGCTGCCTTGTACCCAGTGGATTTGGGATGAAATTAATAGTTTCACTTTTTTTGTTTTAATTAGATCCTGCAAATATTTATCAGCTGTGACCCTTGGGTCAGTCATCAGTCTATCACTGATACACCCCACTATGGCTTAGCAGAGCTGATATTATCAAATCTACAAAATCTACAAAAGTAAATTTGTAACATTTTGCCCCACTTCTCATAAGAATGTCCACATACCTAAGATATTACATGTTAAATTTCAAGTAATACACAGGAAATCCATCCAGGTTGTACCCCTGCCTTGTGCCCTTTACTCTCCGGAATAGACCCCCGGCTCACTCTGACCCTGAGGAATATTAGTAATAATTATGCTTGTGTTTATATTTTCAAAACCATCCTTGCAAATACATAGCCCTGACCATGAACATCACACATCTGAATCTCTACAGTCACTTGACTATGCCTGGTCATGTGACTTCACATTGCTGAGAGGACTAGCACTGCATTTGGTTCCATCTTGTATTCATGGCACAGATGGGCTATTGTGTTTTCGACTGGAGCACATCTCACATTGCTGTTGTCAACCCAGGATGCTCAACCAGAGCCTTGATAAATGGCTCTCTTTGGGGGGACACCAACCAGTCGAGGTGGGGCCATTGTCCTTTGATGATGCAGAAAATGAAATGATTACTATTGCGCTCTATCGACTCAACTCGTAGGAAGTCTGTTGCTTCCTCTTAAAGGTTAATTGGACTTGAACCCAGAAAATCAAGAGGTTAAGCAGGGTTGCCACAACAGAAGGCTGCTTTTATTCATCCTACCTCTCCCCTACCCCAAACCCCAAATGGCTGCTAATCAGATTTGTCTTGGGCTTTGTGACTGTGCTGCTTTTAGCTTGTATCGCTTGTATCTCTTGTGTTCCTGCCCCATTGATTTTAAAATGGCATTAGCTGCTCACAGCGACCAATAATATTTACCTGACAGGTTCCAAACATTTATCTCCAGCTCCCATTTGAGCCACTTAGCCATTAGTGTGTTTTGGCTGTTCAGAGGGATTATGTGGCTAAAAGATTTTCGGACGCACACTCACACTAAATATAACAGTCTCAATAAACAACTGTCTAGCTGTGAGTAATTGTGCGTTCTTTTGAGTGAGAACGGCACTGCCTTGTCCTTCAGAGCCATGCTGCAAGTTTCTGCGAGTTTTTGAGCATTAAGGATTACACGTGGCTTTTGTGAGCTCACAGGTGCCCTTGTCAAGGCTCAACATCACTCTCCTCGAGTGGAGACGCCATTCCACAACCTGCCAAATGATCCCATATCTTCAGTCTTTGATTTCTCTAAAAGGCCAGTTTTGCTCACACTGCATTTTGGGAGTCGTAGTTTAAACCTTCTGACTGTTTCTGGCAAACATGAAATAAGCATTTCAGTATCGCTGTTGCAATATATTATTCATAAAAATAATTCTTATTTTTTTCTTATTTTTGATTATGTCGAGCACTTTTGTTGTCGGAATTCACTCATTTTCTGTAAATAGTTGTCCAATTCAGGGTTGTGGGGGATTCAGAGCCAAAGCTGAATGCTATAGGTACACGGAAGTGAACAACCTAAGATGGGGTGTCAACCCATCGCAGTTGGCTGAATTATTCCTTCTGAAATTATAGATTCATTGGTTAAATGATTAGAGCTGGTGGCAGATGACTGATCAACAGCATGAGCAGTGTCTCGATGATGACGTAATTTTCCTTCTCCGTGCCCCCCGCTGTCTACACGGGGTTTGTGCAGAGCTCTGCCAGCTGACAGTGACATTTCCATCAGCCATCAGCAGCATCGCCAGCCATCTGTCACCGCGACACCGGTCTCTGTTCGACATGGAGAGTTTACTTTGTGTCGGCGGGGATATCCTCACAGGAGAGGCATCCAGGCCTCTTCCAGTCATTAAGCTTCTGTGGCAGTGACACTGAACGCAATCATCTTCTCACTTTGTCACCTGAGCCAGCCATGCAGCTGAAGTCTAATCCAGTCAGCTGCCAACAAAAATGTATGTGACACTGTCAGGTATATGGATTCATTATTCTTATTGAAATTAAACAGTCCAAGGAGGAATTCAAGCACATGAAAGACTTTGAATACGTTAATGTGGCAATGTGGAGGAAAAAAAAGAACTTCACTTCTTTAAACTCTGTTCCTTTCCTTGAAAACCCAAAAGCGCAGCACTAGAAGGGTGCAGCGCTAATTATCCTTCCATCCTCCTGTCACACAGCGGCGACTCGGCGCGGCCGGTCAAGCGCGTCGCCCGCAAACAGCTCAGCCGCCCGCTTTCAGCGGATTTCGTCATACGAGCCCGGAGACTCAAAGGATGTCGTGTCATACCGAGCCGTCGAGGTTCACGTCACCAGAGCTGGGGGTTCAGAATAACACCGCTTCGTAATTCAACCTGTGCTGCGCGGGGCTTCTGTCGTTATCCCCCAGTCATCGCGCTTGCAGGTGTTTATTTCTCATTAGCCAGCCTGAGTTCATATACAGTGCAGAGGATTTATTTTTAACCCCCCAGGAATGGTGCTCTGTGTCATCTCTGCTCCGCCTAAGCGGCATGTGCTACTTCTGATCTGGCTTCATCTAACGTCGAAGCGTCATACCCCCTGAGCCACCGGACACGGCGCGAGCCTGCCACGAGCCCTGCTCACTCCCCGCCGAGTGCCTTTGTGAGCCTAAATGCTCGTGTCAATAATCATAATTCAAACGCAACGTGGCTGAGGCATTTCCGAGGAAATCATATATATTTTTTTTTAACTTCCCTGCACTGTTGCATTCAAATCAACGTTTAATGTTTTTTCAAATGCAAAATGTAGCCGCTCTTGTATTTTTTAATTTACAGGTGTCATTTCTAACGCTGATCGGTATAACTTAAGTTTGTAATATGATATACTGTTGTCATAATTTGTCAACCAGTGGTATGATTTATGTGTCATATCACTGACCTTAAAAGGCAGTAACTGCCGCGTTTGCTGCTGGATGGAGGCGCCCAGTTCTCCCGTTCACAGGCTGCACAGTGACCTTCTGACCACACGTGTGATGAATCCCTGAACAACTTATATAGATTGTTTATTCAATTAGTCAGTCACCTCGTCTGTTGTTTTTGGTGTAGATCGGGAACTGAATTTCATGGTTGCATAAAATCATTGGTCTCAGGTTAATTTCACAGGAAAATTTGTAAAAAATAAGTTAAAAGACTTTTAATTACAAGAAGCTTCGACTGGAAAAGCAGACTAAAAAATTTAGTTTAGTTGACTGCATTTAATTTCCATTATGCTTATTAAGTATGATGATTTAATTTAGTAAGTACAGAATTGACAGAATGGAACAAAATAGCCTGAATTCAAGCAAAAGAAACACAACATTCTAATTGTGGTTGTTTGTCCACTATTTTCTTGTTTGTTCTATTTTGTGATATGGGAACATTTGCAAATTCAAGCAGAGCAGTAAAGGAAGCTATATGTTTGTAATTGTGTGACTGGGTTGTTGTTACTAACCATGACTAACCATAACAATCCCTCCCCCAATAACCATCACATCCATCTCTTTTTCAAGGGGAGTCTGAGAGGGAGGGAGGCTCTCTCTTTCTTTACTCCTTCCTTGACCATCTTGAGTCTAAGTATTCAAACTGAAGGTCTGTCTGCTAGGCTATTCTAACATGGGCTTTAATACTGAAGACGTGAACACCCTACAGTGTTGGCGGGGGTCCCCCTATTTCTGCCCCCTCCCCCTAATTCTGCCCCTCTAGATGGTGAGGCATCTTGGGGAGAGCTGGTCACGTGATTCCCCCCCCCCCCACTCCCAGGGTCAGATCGTTCTGTCGCTGACCCGACTCATGAACCCATTTTGGAAAGAAGTGGAGCGTAGATTAAAGAGATTCCCTAGTTAGGAGAAATCAATTTGCTTGTACCACGGATCTGATCGTGCAGTTAGACAACATCACCACTAGATGACACCATGAGATAGGACGCTCTTTATTGATTAAAGCATTATTTCCTGTCAGTAAATGAGCAACGTGCTTTTGGCTGCTTACCTCAGCTTTTTGAAAAAAAAAGTTATCTATGAGCAAAATAATGACAAAAGTGCAAATTATATTATTTATGCTTAAATGTAGTGTATCAGACTGGAGAATGGAAAGTACACTTATTTATGTGTATAAATAAGGATTTTTCATAGATATCATGCTGCCCTTTGGAATTATTACTTGAGTTATTATATCCACATATTTTCCATCAGTATCAGTCATCGAAGAATAGAATTATACGAGATAGCAGCGCTGGTTCTGGTAGTTTTTACCCCACGCCTTCTGTTAGATTGAAGGTAACAGATTAGAGCGCGCATGCACTCACTGTATTATTGGTGCACTTAACTGGAGTGTTGGGAAGCATGTAATTACCTTGTAGGCTTACGCCCTGAAGTAGACATCAAAAGTGCTGCTGCGTATTCATGAGAAACAGGAAGCAGGAGGCAGATTCGGCCAGCAAGCCCTCTGCATCCATCCCAAGCCTTTGTGTCCTGTTGCCATGGGAAATAATTAAATAGAATTTCTGTCATTGTTGTCCCGTGGAAAATTTATAGTTGTGTCTTTTGTTTTTGCATATATATA
>JAABNX020000046.1:4622485-4638160 GCA_015163995.2 Mormyrus lacerda
GGTGGGGGTGGGGGGGAAGAGTGGCACTAGATCATTTTCATGGCTAATTTTTGGTGAGTCAACATCACTGTGGTGGTGCTGTACATTTTCACAGTTTTGCTTGTAGTGAGAGATCGATTCTCCCATCTACCTAGAAAATGAGTGTCTATCTTTCCTCTCACCTAGTCCACTGCTCTGTTAAGGCATGTGTTCATGTCCCAGATGTCCTGGTAGATCTCACCTGCAGATTCTTCCTAGATTGAAGTCAATATATGTCTGTCTGCAACAATGACCATATCAACTGCTGCCAATGATTTAGGGAAAAAGCTGGCCCCTTTCAGCAGGGCTCTTAATTATATCAATGAAATTACAGTCTGACACAATTATTTTCCATTTCTGGGAGACTCCTTTGGTAGAGTGTTACCAGCACACAGTGTTGATACCTGCTTACCTGGCATCCATAAGGCCCACATCTATCTGCGGTCCGGCCCTGAGACACTGGGCTTTTCCAGAGGCGTCCAGCAGCTCCCTCGCTCTCTCTCACTCTTTGATCAGTCGTGTTAAAAGAAAAGAACAAAGGAACAGATGAGAAGAGAACCCTTGATGAAAATGTCAGGAAGAAACAAAGCGAGTGAAGCTGTCGTACTCTAAGACCCAGCCATGCTGCCAGACCTCTCTGTGCGACACACCAATTTTTTTAAACCATATCTGTTTATGAGCTTTACGATTTCATCCAGCGTAATAAAGACGGAGTTATTTTTAACTGTATGTACACAAAGAAACAAAAACTATTTGTGCACATCAATTCTGAATCTGTTTGAATCACTGCTCCTTTATCAGACTCAAAACACTACTTGATTAGGTAATTAACTGGAAGTCTCAATCATCTTGACAATTAAAGACTCAGGAAGTTATGTTAGGCCATAGAAAATCCGAAGAAAGCCCAGTACCAGGAATTCTGAAGAACAGCCACAGGAAATTGTTTTACTGCAGTTTGGTCTGTGAGTGTTTTTGGGAATGCATTTAAATACATGAGTATTAAATATTAAGTATAATCAGGCTATTTTTAAAAAGATTTTAATTAGAAATTATATATAATAAGTATATAAGTAATTTTACTTCATTATATATTCATTTACAGTAATGTATCAACCAGAATTCCACAGCGATACTTTTGATGTTAAAGCCAGTTCTTTCCTTATTCTTGTTTGAACACTGGAAATGCTGTGTCTGACACCAGAACTGAAGGTCCAGGAAACAAAAATGTTTGAATGTGCTGGAAAGTGCTGGATTGATGGTGCCCTGGAGGTGACCTGCCTGACTATCAGCTGATCCCTTCGTGCCCTAATATGCCGCATGCCAGAGGTTATACTTGGGGAGAAAAGCTTCCACCAAAGAAGATCTCGGGTCATTAGATGACAAGATAGTCGCTCTGCCTGAAATTCACGCCCTTCACAGAGCATCAGAGATCTGAGTAGCTCTGCAGCAATATAAACAGCCACACCTTCAACACAGTCTCCCCCCACGGCCTCAGCCAGCTCTTCCGGCGGGGACATGGCACTAGGAGAGCAAATACAAAGACCGACATAGACAGCTTCGCTTGAGTCTTTTCACTGTTTGATCTGTGCTCTTCATTCAATGCAAATGTCCATAGTCAATAATTGATGAATAAATAATTATCTCCAAATATCATGTCAGGACCCTTACAGCTACTGTAGGGTCCCAGACTGAGACAGCTGTGGAACTTCTCCTTGCATGTATAATCACAAGATGACATCTTTGAATAGGATATATTTTTCACGTTTTTGGTACAATGGTAATGGCACGGCCCATGTGAGTTACCAAGCATAACTAATTAATGATCATCACCTGCTGCTTGCCAATTTAAATCTTCCTGGTCTACTCCTCAGTACATATCATTTGTTCTATGCAACTCACTGAGCGCCATCTCTGTGTCAGGTGAGCGTTAACCTTCTGTCCCTGTCCAGATCCCGAGCTCCTCCTTCCAGACCCCCCTCACACTTTCCCCATGTTCTCACCTCTCTAGTCTCACATGCGTCTTGGGCTAATCCCCCCCCCCGGCTATTGACCTCTTGGCTTCGGTGACCACGACCAAAATTCTTACCTGCTGACTCGGTTCTCTGTTTGCTGACTCTCCAAATAAACTCTCCCATCTCCACATTTGGCTCTGCAGGCTTTTGTGATTGCAGTTACAAAGAAAAATATTGGTTGGACTGTTTTTCATAGTTTCTGTTTTGTTACTAATGGTGTTAATGGGTGAAATGTATAATCATACATTAATATAACTAAATATGTAATTATAGAAAGATAATGTGCATGTACATTTTTAAACCTTGGGTAGGAACCCACACTTTACAAGCAAACTATAAGTAATACAATAATTTACAATATTATGAATATGGGAAGTTATATATATACTGTGATAATTATTAGATTTTCTTTCAAACTGGATGGTTACTTTCTTTATGATTTACTCAGATTTAAATATTTTTGCTTCAAATTCTTTTCAATCGTACACATATGCAGTGATATTTTGTACTGTTTAATAGGTTGTAACCTGAGCTCACAATTAACGTCATTTCAGATCCTAATCTGCACACCTCACCGCACGTTTTGGCTGTCAGTCATTTTCAGGCCTCCCAAAAGCAGCCTGAAGGCCATGCACGCGAGAGAGAGCACAACATCCGGGCCGCGGCTGTTTTTAAAGTGTGGGAGGTGAAATCAAATCTTATCCTTCGCGCTATTGTGGACGCGGCGAGTCCCCCGGGCACCTCAGGAGCCGGCGTGTCGCTCGCCCGGCCCTCTAAAAGCGAGACCTCGCTCGCAGAGCTTGAGAATAAATCAATGCGAGCTGGGGGGCCAACGGGGGAAGGCGGCTTTTCTGCAGGGGTCTAAAAACCAGTCCCACAGGTCAGATGATAGAGCGTAGAGGACAGAAAAACTACTTATGCAATCAATAGCATATAATACCTCACAAAGAAGTCAGACAATCCTTTCAGATTATCCAAATATTATATTCTCGATAAAATCGTCCTTTATGTCACTGCTTTGCTAGTTTTCATACTATATAAAGTAGATGATGTTTCTTCCACTAAGGTCTATTATTTCATAATGACAGTCAAGTTGTGAGGATTCATTTTATCGCCAAAGTCATTGAGGCTCATTAAGTAAACTTTTATTGAAATAGCTGTCACTGATCTTTCGCTGGGTGATTAGCTTCCTGGCGTTTCCTGTGTTTTTCTGTGGCATAATGAAAAGGGAAATGAGCTTGTGAGTTATGAGAACAGACGACATTTTCACCTGTATCACCCCAGGCGTACAATGCAATTGCCGACACAATGAGTCAGATGCAAGAAAACAGCTAATTATTTTCTCCTGCTCCTTAATGATGTGTTGACAAATAGAGAGGATAAGGCCTCCAGGCGCATAAATGGCCATATTTTCATTTCTTATCTTTCTTCTTGCAAGACAAAGAACAGCTAGAAGCGGTTTGGTGATAACAAACTATGTTCGGCTTGCTGATCGGAAACGTCGCACTTCTGATATCCAGCATACAATGGATTGTCCGTATCAAAACAAAAAAACGACAATGTAAACAGCATATTTTGCTACTTGGTGTCATTACACAATGTTTTTTGTTCAGGAATTTTATCACGGTACTAATATGGTGCCGACCTGATGAAGCTGAGAAGTTTTTTTCGCAAGCAAGCCGGTAGACATGTTCGGGAAAGTCCTTTTTGCTCTGTCCACGTCTTAGTCTTTCTCTGATGTTATAATATCCACGGCTAAAGATTTTTGTTCTCATTCCTCTATCACTCCTATCATAGCATTTGTTTCATCTTTTAAATGATTCGTTCAAATGCTGAATTTGCCCGAATCCTTAGCTGATCACAACACAGACGATCCTAAACAACAGCATCAGGCCATTTGATAGCACACGCCAGCGGATTGCTGCTGAATGCACACGTTACGTAACACAACTGCAAATGCCATTCCGGCACTGCTGTGCAAGTGTTTGGAAAATCAAGCCTCACCCCTCGCTCGATATTCACCTTGTCGGACACTGGAAGGTGTCCTTGTTCCATTTTGACTGCTTGATAATCGTTTCTTAAAAGACACGATTTCTCCCTCTTGAAATTGGCAGTGTCCTGCAGGTGCAGGTGTATGCGATCAGGCCATTTTTAAAGCTGTTTTCCTCTGTACCTGTCAGCCAGGCAACTCCCCATAACTGCCAGCTGTGTACCTAGGGGAGGGTTTCTACATGCAGCCTACAATGTAAGTACATATATTTTTTAATCTGCCAATGCAGTGAAATGGGACCATTTTATGGTCCACTTTCAGCTGATGGAGGGGACACCGCGTATCTCACCCTCTCTGATTGTTAGCTCTTAATAAGTGCGGGAGGCTGGAATCTTTTCAGAGCAAAAAGGTTGAAGATATCAGGCAAAGCTTTCTCGTGATGTGTCTACCGCTAAACGTTCCTCCGGCGAAGGTTGGCATGGCAACAACTAACAGCTATTCAACATCGGTGCACTCTGAAAGGTTTAGGGCCTAGTTGAAAATCCATTTGGGCCACTGCCTGAATGTTTTTTTTTTTTTTTTTAATTATTCCCCCTTGGGTTGAAAGTGTTGTAAATCACATTATATACAAAAAACTGTTATAAATCATAGTAATTTTGTTTCCACGATCTCAGCTTCATTAGTCGCAAACTTAATTTTTTTAACGCCTGCAAAGGACACCACCTTGAGAATAATGGAATGACGGTTCCTCGGAGTTGGACAAACCTTTCTGTGACCAAAACCTCCTGGCTTTCATACAAGTGGCATGCAAATTAGACACACTGACAACACTCAGAACACAACAAAGTCTTCCCATTAGGCACGTGAAGTTACCTGTCAGGTTCACTCACTGCTTGACCTCTGGCCCAAGTGCTGAACGACATTGTTGATGCCACTGACCAGGTAGACACTCCTGTATACAGAGAACCCTTTGTCTTTATGTACAGCCCATTTATAAAGCAAAGGGAAGAGCTGAAGGTATTCATTCTAGGGAGAAAGTGATGTCAAGACATAAATCACTAGCTATGGCGTTGCAGGCACCACCAGTGTCCCGTTTTCTGGGGCTTTTGTGCTGTATGCCATTCCTATCTCATGTGTGGATTTAGGGTTTTCTCTCAGGGTGAAATGAATCTGTTCTCCCAACCATGTAAGTCACTCACAGGAGCCTTTGGGAAACAAACCTCTGGTTTCCTCCTGTAGTCTGAAAGCATGTGGCTTTCTGACTGTGTACCTTAGCTGCCTGCAGTGTGTTAATGTGCAGGTATGCTGGATGGAAGATATATACACACACACGCGCGCACACACATACACACACACACACATATATATATATATATATATTGTGTGTGTGTGTGTATGTACTGTATAGCTGACCATTTTATGACTATCCTTAGAAGTGTAGGAATGGGTACATAAATCCATATAGTATTCCCTAGTACAGTTCATTGGAATTCAGATCTTACAGTATACAGTATATACATGAACTTGCCGTGAACTTTAATTGATAATTTAGCTGTTGTCATCCCAAAGAGTTAGTGTGCATTCCAGGACTACAGACTCGTAAGATAAACTGACCTTCTTCCATCTAGGTGTAGTTCCTTTAGTGTGGACCATCCGGCGAAAGCAGAACGTACAAGACACCAAGCAAATCACCATCGCGCTCATATGGGCCAATCGATGCTGAACGCATTACAGGACCATTTTGGCTGCGATGGCCGCTCCCAGACTTTGTTCCGTATGTCCTTATGTGGATTTGCTTCCCAGGAGCTCAGCCCAGACCATTAGCCTCCTCGGGAATATGATGATTAATCTTTCAGCTCTCAGCCCTGACAGGCATTGCTCTGGTCTAACGAGTCAGAAATGCTGAGAAGTCATGTGTCTCACCACATTACATTACCAGCAATTGCATTTCGAGGCTCCTAATTGGTCTTGATGTATCCCAAATTCAATACAAATGCTTTTCCTGCCCCCTTCCATTGCCTCGCGTGGCTCCATTTGGTCCGCGTGCCGTATTCCCCTTCAGATTCCCGCTATCTAAGCTTATACGATCAGTCAGATAAGCAGCACTTTGAGCATTTCGTAAGAAGGAGGACAAAATGGGTTCTCACTAATTTCTTTTCCATCTATTTCTCCCAAATATCACATTTTTTTATACAGGTCAAAGGAACACTGTCACTAAGTACTGATGCTATTCTGTTTCCCAGTGTTCACAGTATAGGTACAAACTACAAGGCATACAGATATGAAACGCCAAGAAGCCGCCTTTCATAATGTATCTGGAAATGAATACAAAAGAATTTAAAAGTAATAATGACAAAACCACATAGACGTGAACAAGCTTCTTCTTAGTTTTGAATCACAGCTGGTGATTAGCGCAGTATCCTTGCACCTGCAGACCTGTGTGTTTGGGTTCTGAAGAAACACTCTGTGAGATTTCATGTTCTGCTTGTATTTGCATGCGTTTCCTCCGGGCCCTCGGGCTTCCAGCCACCGGTCAAAGACACGTAGGGTGGCATTGCATGCGAAGGACTGGCAACCCGTCAAGGCAGAGCCCCTATCTTGTGCCCTGCAGTGCCTGGCATGTTCTGCAGGCCTGCAATGACCCTGAATGATGGATGGGTGACTATTATTCTGTTACATTGTGTGTATAGTATGATATATATATATAGACACATTTATGGGGATACAACTGTTCAGGTGTTTTTTAATTAATTTGAAAATGGAGGAATCATTATCAGACTGTGCAACTGCCGCAGGACATAATGGTTTCATTACCTCTAACAGCAATACTGTGCTAATTTTCCCATCATCCAAGTGTGTAATGTGAACAAAAGAATGAATGAGACACGCTTGAGATATGATCAATAGATACACCAGTGCTCTTCATCATTAGCCGCTATGGCTTTTAGCGACACACTAGACAAAAACATGCTTCTTTTTGCCAAGGTAACTTTCTGAACTGGCATGACTGAATGGTGCGTGAGAGTCAGCGAAACATGAAATCCTTAAGGAGTCATCTTGCTGAATTAAAGAAGACTCGCGCTCACAGATATGGTCTTTGTGTCTTTTAAAATATATAATTAATTACTGTGACCATGGAGTCTTGTTGCTATGGTGACTCCATTGCGGCCTGTTTATTAAAGAGATGTTCTGTTTAATTGATCCCGCTAATGCACCGCTCCGTTGTCTCCGCTAAACAGTCTTTTGTTTCCCCATGTCATATTCCCGCTCCAAACATTTACATAAAAGTGTCGCATTTGCTGAAACCAGTCATTATTAGCAATTTTCCTTTTTGTCCTTCAGTGACAACTGCTGCGTAAACATAGATTTGGAAACAGTAAATATTGCCTTGTTGTTGAATTATTATTTTTGTACGACATTTGGGCTGGTGTGTATGTTTGGCCCTCACTGAGAGAAAATTATAGGCAGCTGATAAACTATTGTGGATAAAAAAAACTGAAGGGACAATTCAGGTTTCTATTCCTGACTGTGAAAATATCCATCAATACCTCCTTGATACAAGGAAAGATATTGTTTAGATGGTCTTTCAGAAGCAAAAAAATCTAATCAATTAATTTTGAAAACACTTCGTAGACTTTTATGATATTCCATTTATGATAGCTTTGTTAAGTGTATGCTTATGGTAAATTATAGGAAGAATTACATTGTCTATGTTTATGGATATCCATCCATTTGTCCGTCCATCCATCCATCCATCCATTTTTCATTCCCACTTATCCTATGCAGGGTCATGAGATGTCTGCAGCCTATCCTGGAAGCTTTGGGCGCAAGGCGAGGATAACTCTAATCCTAACTATGAAAATCTTAACCCCCACCCACCCCTAACCTTAACCATAAGTAACCCAACATAATACGAGCCGTTTGGCATTTGTAACGTTTTGATTGCAGTCACAGATTTTTATTAAATTGAGTTTCCCCTTGTGGGGACTGAAATGTCTCCACAAGGCCAAAATAACAGAATTTTTATTATATTATGGGGACATTTGGTTCCCATAATGTAGTATACACATGACTACTCACACACAGACACACAGATATCCCACACAGGTAGAGCTGGAGTACATTTTGGAATATATCAGATGTTTGGGTAGGGAGGGAGCATTCACAGTCCAGACAGAAACGTATTGGCTTTGTCCAACGAATTTGTCAGTTTTGTATTTTATGAATTCTTTCGCCTTGTTTTAACTACACCATACCTCGTTTTAGACTACAAAAGCGCTCAACATCATCACTTTGCCATTGCACTTAGTCTGTTGACCAGACTGATTTGAAGAAAAACCTGTGATAAGAAGCGGCCCATTGCAGGCTGAGAAGTGCTGTCCAGACGTGTGAGGCCTGGTAGCCATTTGGACTGCCTGCCTGTTTATACGAGGAAACTCACATTCCAGCATCGGGCTTCTCATACATTGTCTTGCTCATCTTATCAGCATGCAGATCTGTCATTTGCCCTCCTGATATGTTTTTTCCACAGCTCTGTCAAGATATCCTATGGAATGTCGAATTCTTTTTCCTTCCAAGATTGTGGCATGTGAGAGTCTCATGTCATCCTAGAAGAAACATCAACACAAGGGTTGTCTGTCAGGGTCAGCTCCTGTTGTCCCACTCTGTGTCCCTTCCCCGTTTGGCCAGCAGGTGTTGCTGGTCATCCCGTCCCTCGTGTTGGCAGTATTTTGTGTTTTCCACAGTTCCCTGTTGCCTGCATAGCTCAGCTTGTTGAGTATGTGGTTGTTTGTAAACCCCTCCGTCCCATGTTTGAATCCCACCTCCTTGGTTTTTGTATTTGCTCCTAGTATTTTCATTTGCATGAGTTTTTCTAGTTCCTGTGTCTGGTGATTTTCTTCTATTCTGTTTTGATTTCTTGTTTTGAGCCTTAGTTATGTTTTATTGGGTTTCTATTTCTATTTTAAGCATTTGTAAATGACAAATAAGCAACATGTGGATGAATATTTGTTTAAAATGTCCCAATGTAACAACTGGTAGCCAAGACCTTGAATTGCAGTTTGGAAGATATTATTCATACTTGCACACACATTGTTTTGCAGAAATGAAAATATGGTTATTTTTGATAATCTCCAAATTAATATGGAGACTAATGAGTTCTGCAAGAGGAAATTATTTTAATAACATAATTATACTTCTAAGTGTATTCCGCACTGGGAGAGCGCCACAGAAACAGAGATCAGAACTAACAATGGTTCAGTGACTAAAACATCCTAATACCTAATGTTCCTAATATTGTTTAATTTATAAATCTCCTTGTACCCTGAAAAAAATGACTGATGGAAATGAAACTTAGTTCCTCAGTGCAATTTTTATTATTAAGAAGTTTGCCCATTAACTCTCTGTTAGAGGAGCTGGTCTTTCGGGGGAGACCAGGACCTTGACGCTGGGCTTTTCACAGCCACAATTACAGCAAAGATGCCTGCAGTAAAGCCGATCATATGCTCTGTAAGTGCCCTCTTCTGTTCATTTTGTCAAATGTCAGCATTTTCCAGAAATTAGCTTAAGATCAAGAGGATCAATGCAACAGTGAGTCAGTCGCTACCTCTGACATAAAATCAATAACTCTCAAAATGGCTTTTTGGGTAAGAATTCAGTCTATTCACACTCTGACGTCCACAGAAGGTTTCTAAATGAAAAAAATGAAGTATTCCTGTCCTCCATTAATTCGACATTGAAAAATAAAATGTGCTTACAAGATCCAGCCAAAGCAAGCTACTTTCCAGGATTGAAAGAGCATTATGGCTGTGCCCAGCATTAGTATGTGCCTTGCATTACAGTGGCGTCTTGTGATGCTGGAGACCTTAGTTTGGCTGCACAGTGACTGACGTATTACAAAGCAAAGGAGGCCTTTTGTGACAAGGGTTATCTCTAATATTATTTCTCTCTCTCACATCTGAAATTCATACAGGAAAAGCAAAATCCAGGTCACAACCTAAATAGAAGACAAAAGTAATCTCACTACAGATCAGAAAAAATTCCACAGGCATTATAATTTACACAAGCCTGCTTCTTTGTTTTATTTGGTAACAACTTCCATAAAAATTGACAGATTTTTTTTTTTTAGAAACTAATGGACGGTCCCCACAATGATAAGAATATGAATGTGATATGAATCTATATGTGTATGTGTGCATTAATTGTGCAATCTGTTGCCAAATAAATATAATAAAGAAATCAATCAAAAAAATATCACTTTATGCCCCCACTAATCATTTCTAGTCAAAAAGTACACATAAGTCTGCAGCACAAAATATATGATAGAACACACATAAAACTTTTAAGTAATAATTGACTAAACTTTAGAAAGAATACAAGTCTGAAGGGATCTAGTTTGTATAAATTTTACTGTGTTCAGACATAAGAATAATCAGCATTAGCCTTAAATATATTGCACTCTAAATGACAGTCTGCTAGCCTGCACGATAATATATAAAAGCTTTTTATTACCAATTTGTAAATAAAATGTACTGTATACTTTGCAGGACAAATTACTATCAAGCCTGTACTGTACACTTTCCATGTCAAATTTCCTATCAAGACCTTTTAATTTAATATACAAACCATCAAACTAATGCTCCTGCATGTACATAGTTATTATACTATAAGCTCTTGAAGCACTATATTTTGGACTCATTATTAAAAATTCAAAATTAACAGCACTGAATTTCATTTTTTTTTGTTGCTGTTTTTATGCAGTCCATTTAAGGGCTGAAAAGAGCAGCCCATTTGAGCAAAGCTGCCTCGTGTCGGTTCAACCGCCTTGAAGCCTAGGTCTGCCAAGAGCTATCACACACACTTTGATATATGATTTGTCTTAATATTTGATTAATGGCATTCATGATTAACTGCATGAACCAAGTGATTAATCGTGCGATTAATTGCAATTAAGTTCACCTATGTTCACAATGTTCACAATGTTTACAATGTTCAGGAAAATGTGTTGCTGGTCAGACAAATAAAGTCGTGGCTAGCTATTGTTAAAACATTTTTCAAGTGCACAACATCAAAGTTGATAACAGGATTTTCCCTGGCAGTGTATAATAGTCTTGACTTGGTATATTCCTTACATGTAAATTAATAAATACCAAAATGTAACAACTCAATAATATATTACTATAAGTAAGTACTGTAACTATCCAGTCATTCCTGGGGATGAAGAAGTTTGATGTGGGGGGCAGGGTTGGGGGCTTGGTCTAGTAAAAAAACTGCAGACAGACGATTGTGGTACATATTTTTTGATTTCTTTTTGTTTAGTGATGGCATGTTCCCTCTCTGTCTATGGAGGTAAACAAACAATAATTATATGAATTAATATGGGCTTTTTCTCAGTTACAGTTATAACTATGATTTTTTTTATCGATTGCTAAATTAAGTCTTCAGCTGGCTGTCTCCCATTCTTCACTAAGCAGTGTAACTAAAGCACACTGCACACAGCCAAACTGCATGTAACTCAGTCTAACTTAGAGCGTGTGACCCCGGCCCTTTCACATATGAAAGCCGTTAACTAATCAGGTAAAAACAAAGCCGCACAGATAAATTTTCATTCCCACTCACACTTGCATAACTAGGATTGCCACCTGTCTAGCTATAATAAATTTTATTCATTTCAAGATGTAAAGATCACCAATTCAATTCAGGTGTTGTAAAACAGTGATTGGTGGATATTGTATTAGTTGAAGTATTTCTGCAGAATAATGTTTTTGTACTTTTTGTTTCAGCTGTGGCAGCTTCCCCTTTTTTTATATATTTCCGTATTTATATAGCTCTCTTATTTATTTCTTGTACATACCTGTCCGACACAGGGACTGCATATAATTTCATTGTACTTGTTACAATGACAATAAAGTTATTCTGATTCTGATTCTTAAGTATACAACTACAGGTTACTTGATACAATACATTTTTAAATTACTATTTTGTGTAAGAACGTAAGATGTAAGGTATGGAATCACATAGAATAAGCTATTACACAAAAGAGTAAATCAGTTAACAATGCATCCAAAATACTGCAGATTACACTGCCATGTACTGTAGGATTATAATTTCCCTAACAAACAGACCTAAGCAAACCTTTGGAATGGTGTTGCTATGTATGATATTTTTGGTTGATGACTGGGTTTTCAGTAATTTGACAAGACTGAGGTGGCATCCCTATCCGTAATGGCAAATTAACGGGTGTTGTGTACTGCCAACTGATATCAATCTATTGGATAATGAGGGATAAGTCCCCCCGATCTTGTTGAGGATGGTAATCACGGTTTCAGGTCCACACTGAAGGCATATCAGAAAGTTACGCTAATGTTACTAGGTGGCCTGCAGATAGCAGTAGACTTTATCGTTTTGTTCCCAATCCCACACGACACCATGACGATAAAATCTCCACCACCTTCTGTTTTTATTCTCCTTGGAAAATACGTAAGTAAGCTCATTTTATTAGAGCTTTAAGAACGACTGATAAATTAAACAACAACGTAATATAAGCTATTATTGCCATCATCCAACTGAATACCGCAATGTTGCACAGGGAGTGGGGACAGGAATGTTACCTACGTAAACACCAGGGAAAGAAGAGAAAAAGGACAAAGCACAAAGTTAAAAAGTGAAATAAGAAGGGGAAACAGTGGGGCGAAAGTAAACTATAGATAGAGGTTACGTTGCATTTATAGCATCAAGGTGAACAATAATTAGTTATTTTTAATTGCAATCAGGCAGCATTATATTGTACAAGTTTGCATTTGTTGATAAAACAAATATGGCAAGCAGCAGAAGGGATAAGAAAGTTTGTATGTATTTATGTATGTATATATGTTTTTATATATATATATATACGAATACCTTTTAGGGTGAAATTTGAAGATTCGTGTTTTATGCACTCGCTGTTCCCAACAATGGAATGAAATTCATTATTTTTTAAAAAAATACATTTGTAATGTGTGTTGTAGTGAGTGATAAAAAAAAGCAAAGGGCTTTGTTTTGTCATTAAAGGATTTATCATTTTCTTCTTGTTTTCTGACTTCATCAAGTATCTCAAATAAACACATAAAACGTGTTCTTGCGCATGCTGTGTCCAAACCGTCCTTTTGCTCATACAGATACGGAAGTATCGTAACCTCAAAATCCATGGTAAACTGTGCAATTGTGCCTTAACACAATGAAAAAAAAAAACAATAACAACACGTCATTAAGTTAAAACTCATCCCACGTGTTAACGTGTTAACTACGACATTTGGCAACTCTGGTGTGTCTAGGCTTTTGACTGGACTGTATTAATGGAGAATTTCTGTGGATGACTGCTAGTCAAGAGTATGAGGGTGGATTTTAATGAAGGCCCTACTGAAGGACTCACAGGACAGAGCTAATATTAGCTCATAACTAGGAAAGAGAGCTGGGCTATTCCTCACTGCAGGATGTAGCTGGGGTGGCATTTTTGAGGGCCTTTTCAGATAAGTACATATGGATGAGGACGTGTACAAACCACGGCTTGAAACAAACAGCTTCAAGACAATGACTACAGCTGTTCTGAAAGGGATAGTACTGATAGGAGGTCATAATCACTGCCATGTCACAGGAAACTATATTGCAATGAAAAATTTGTTTGTAATAATCAGCTACATCAGAAGCTGCATAATTATGTTGTAACATATACTTGTAATTCTGTAGAAGGGGAAATTTCAGGTAGTCTCTCAGATTAAATATTTGGCTAACACTTCACTTGAGGACACACAAATAATGTAGTATTATGTTATTACCACAAACTAAGTTTTAGTTGCATACTGATGTTATGTTTGTTCATTATTAATGAATCGTTCAATTCATTTATCTCAAGCAATTACTACATTTGTTACTACATGTATATCTATTAATTCTATAAACCTTTGTGAACTACTGAATGCCACTGAAGGAGAAGGTGATGAATAACGCAAGTGAAATACTGATCTCATGTTTGTTTATCATTAGTGAATCGTGACGCATGTTTTGTCTCAAGTGGCTACTATATTTGTTCATGATTTGTACTTCAGTAGTAACTGAATTACTACTAAGTATCTGTACCCCCTCAAAGTGTTACCAATTTTTCTTCTTTCAGCCTCCGATATTGTAAGTTACTGAGAGTAATCGGATGTATTTATTTGTATATACATTCTGTGTGTTCAGTGTGTAATGTTTGTTTTGTGAATCTACTGTATATTCCTGAATTGTCCCAGGATATATGTTAGATGAATTGATCTTTTTTGTCTGTCTGGTCACAGTTGCTTTTCTTTGTCTTGAACCATAGTATAAAACTGAACAAAACGGATGACCCCCACCCCCCCCCACCACACACACACACAAACACAAACACACACATAAGATGCATCATGGCTATTGATTAATTTTTTAACTGCATGTATATCAGGGTCGCTCCGTGAAATTGATATGAAAATATTTCATCATTCTAAAATACACCCATCTGCACATCTTTACCTCACGAACAAGTTATCCAATCGATAAACTTGCTTTAAGTAAAAGCTTGTGTTCTGACTTCACCATTAACCTTTCATTAACTATCGAGGAGCAGGTAAATGCATCACAGTCAATAATGCTAATTTTAAAAGCTGCTGTATGAGACGTGGGGAATTCTGTATTCATGCATTGGTAAAGTGGCCATCTTTATGGCTCGCTATTAAAATTTTTAAAAGCAAATTAGAGATGTGAAATATTTTGTCGTGGGGGTAATTTATGTGGCTTGACAGGAGTTCCTGGCCCTCGTTTCCAAACGGGGTCACCTCTTCCAAGTGGCCAAAGCCTTTTAGGACATTAATATTAAAGTGATAGAGATACCCCTGTGCTACTTTAACATCATCCTGTAATTTTGCCTCTTGGAGGATAATAAATGGTGTTCATAATTGAACATTACTTTAGTGATACTTTAAGGGGCTCTTGGGGCCGATCTCTTAAGGTCAATACTAATGTCAATTATAGAAAAAGTATATGGTATTTTTGGATCTTGATCTACTTTAAGTATAGATAAATGCTGTAATCCATGTGCAGTTTTTAAGACCTGAAAAATAATATTTTAATGTCCCCAGTAATTCCCTGTAACTGCAGTGGAGTGCATTCTGTGGTCTTCCCTTGCCCTGTTTGCCTTTTTCAGGGACAGCCAATGTCAGGTTAGGTTTTTAAATTTAAATAAATAAGATGTATGTCCACTAGGCTCCTACTTTTGGAAGTGGGCTGCATGCAGCAGCCTTATGAATGCCTTCTACTGCAAATATGAACATGCAAGAGAAGAAGGATCATCATGGTGATGAGTATGATGCTGACGATGATGGTCATGGTGCGTGTTGATGATGCTGACGATGATGGTCATGGTGCGTGTTGATGATGCTGACGATGATGGTTATGGTGCGTGTTGATGATGGTGATGATGATGGTTATGGTGCGTGTTGATGATGGTGACGATGATGGTTATGGTGCGTGTTGATGATGCTGACGATGATGGTCATGGTGCGTGTTGATGATGCTGACGATGATGGTTATGGTGCGTGTTGATGATGGTGACGATGATGGTTATGGTGCGTGTTGATGATGGTGATGATGATGGTCATGGTGCGT
>JAABNX020000046.1:4638765-4653052 GCA_015163995.2 Mormyrus lacerda
TGATGGTGATGATGATGGTTATGGTGCGTGTTGATGATGGTGATGATGATGGTCATGGTGCGTGTTGATGATGGTGACGATGATGGTTATGGTGCGTGTTGATGATGGTGATGATGATGGTCATGGTGCGTGTTGATGATGGTGATGATGATAGAACGCTGAGTGCTGGTCCCTTATAGCTGTTTTTATTAACATGTCCTGTCCTCAAGAATTTTTGTTCTGTCTGCTGGAATGGCTTTTTTGGTTGGTCATCTAGTGCCTCTCCAATAAACTGGTTTGGCCGCTACCCTGCAACCAGTCTCTAAGCACCTCCAGTTAACAAGATCTACACCCATGTCTTTTTCTGAAAAAAAAAAGAAAAATTCTCGGACAATAATGTGTGTACTGGAAAGGTCTGAAAATAAAAGGATAACCTGGGTCTTCATTACTGAATAGTTAACAGAAATTAAGTACCCATCTTCCGGAAAAAAATTCATTAGCTTGCCAGTATCTGATAATCTATAATGGTGACCTTGTACAACTTCTGTAATGGCGTACTGTGATTCATTAAAGATCAGCTTTCACACTATCCTGAACAATCCCTTGAATCTATGAATCACCTAAACGACAATTTTATGAGTGATTTATTTACACCTTCTTCTACTGCTGGAATTTGCTGTAGTTAACAGGAGCATTTTTAATCATTAAAGGAGAACTACACTGATTTATATGGAGCAGAAATAAGTGAATATCAGCACAGTCACATGTGGGAACATCATCTTCTGCAAGGAAAAGATTTAAAAAAAATAAAATAAAAATTAATGCCTCTTTCCATCTTGTCAGAGTCTTATTTTACAGAGCAATATGGGTTTTTCCATCCTGATGCGGAATGCCTGTAAAACGTGTGGAGGAGATTTTAAGCACAATTACGGTGTCAGGCACTCGGAGAAATGGTTTCCGTCACAAGCTGTGTGACAAATGCATTGTGCGCAGACAGAATCTGCAATAAGTGAGTTGTCACAGTGTGTTTCTTATGACATCTAGTTGGATGTCATCTGATCCCTAGGAGAAGAGTTAAATCAGCCAACCGTACCCATTTTAACACAAGACTGTGAATAGTTTCCTGGAGGGCAGCTGCAAGACCTCATCTGCCAGGAGCTGTGGTCACACCATGTGTCATCAGACAGGAAGACACAAAGAGCGGAAAGTGACATTAAATTAATTTTGATACTGTTTCTCGAAGGAGTAAAAGGGAAACAGGCAATAGGTGTGTGTGTGTGTTAGAGGTCCTGGGTGGACTGACCCATGTGGAATTCTCTTAGTCTTTCAGGAATCTATCGACAGCAAAAAATCAATAGGATACCTGCTAACTCCATTAGCCTGATTAGAATGAAGGGCCACAGGGACATCAAAACAAGTCCATGAGCAGACATCTTTATTTCAGGGATCACGCAAAACAAGAGCTTCTTTTATTTCTCGGTGGAAGATTGAAAAACTGACCGGCAGCTGGATACGGACCATGGGGGGAGAGAAAGAAAAAGTCCAGAACCTGACAGGTAACATGGACGATGGTAAGAGAGCTGCTTGTTCACCAGTAGATGTCTCTTCTAATTGTATTCTCAATACCACAGTGTTAGACGACACACAAATCAGAATCCAGGGAGGATTACAGCACAGTGCCAGTAATATGATGAGTTATAACAGATGTAATTAACCTGAACGCTTTCTATGTTTGAGCTTTTTTTATTTCTTTTACTTGTAATGCCTTTTTAAAACTTTTATCTACATATTTCCGTTTTTTCCTGTATCCGTTTTTTTATGTATGTAAAGCATGTTACATTTATTGAGTCATTTTTTTATTGCTTAGTATCAGAATTCTGAAATATTTGTATATTACAATGCTTGAAAAATTTATATTAGCAGATGTGTGTTTGAATTGGCATGACTCCTATGCTGCCAAAACCACATCAGCAATGCAAGTTTTCACAAACACAATAGGATGTTCAAAGCTTTAACTGGTACTCGGGTATGCAATAAATTGATGGGCCCTAAGTAATATGTCATAATAATGAAACACACCAGGCTGGGTACAGATTTCTCATGATTAATGGCAGTACAAGAAAGTCAATGTGAAGTTGAAAGCAGGAGTGGAGTTGTGCGCTGTGTGAGGGCTTTAAATCCAGCCGCCCGAGCTGTCTGGACACAGCTGTTAGACTGTCTGTCGCAGAATAAGAGTAGGGAGATCTGCAGAGGACTTTGCCTTGTGCCAGGGAGATGGATCTTATTAATACTTAATGAGACTTTCTCTGTTCTGTCACCTGTGGCTGCCTGGTCCACTTCCTTATCTTGACGATATTTGCATTCTCACTGAACTGTTTGGGGGCTTGCAGGGGTATCACTGGGATAGAGCAGCACAATGAGAAAACAGGTCTTTTTCTCCTAAGAGCTTTTTGCTTATTCTTTGACCTGAAAACAAAAAAATCTGGCTCAGAAAGAAGATGAAGTGCGTCTAAAAAATGGTGTAGACATGAAGTTAATTTCGAACAGCCTCACCTGTCATTAGGTACAGGTTGTCATTAGGTTGTGTTACTGTCCATGTAATGACTCTGAGGGATTTGCTCCATAATATATGTCCAAACACCTCTTGTCTACTGCACAACAGTCATTGATGCACTCTGTCAGTCTTTAACCATTTTATAGGAATTGTTTTGCTAATTCTTAAAGGGGTATTTAAATGTCACTAATGAAACTAATGAAGTATTTAAGTGTCAGTCCCATAGGATGGAATGTGGTCAAAAGTACACTGACGCATGAACAAACTGGTTTATTTTGAAAGACGTCAATAATTTTAATGAATCTGTGACAGTGGGTATGTCGACTCTAATATGGCTCTTTGAGTAATGCGCTGTCTTATTAGTGCGCCTCAGTAGCTCAGAAGGCCACGGAAGTCTGTCAGATGTGAGATGACAGTTATCGATTTCATTGTTTGCGGCGACACTGGATGTCCAATAAATTTCACTTTCCCATAGCCGCGTGTCTATATCCTTTAACAAACTGGACAAAGCTTACACAATTAACTAGACTGTTTCAGAAATTCAATAAGCCTGCGGTGACAATGGTGAGGGTGCCGGGTTCCGTACTGTGGGGTTTCGCGGAGGAGGTGACATGGAGAACAGTGTGGATTGATTTCTGAGTCCGCCCGTGGCTCTATAGACTTGACCACGGGGTCTTCTCGGACTATTTTTATTTGGGGGAAAAGCTATGACTTTTGTGAGCCCACAGAGCCCAGCCTGTGGTCGGGCTGTGTCTCCTGAACCGCCCCCGGTATCGTGTGTCTTGGTATTGACAGCCGAAAAAAGGCGACACGCATCGCCAGAGACGATCAGCCACCCATCACCCATGAGTTCTTCACTTTTTCAAGGAAAGCAGGGGGTGCCAGGCTCAGCAGAACATTACCAGGACCTTCACAGCAAAACAGGTGCATGTAGGGCGACAGCAAAGGGTGCCTCCTTAATCGAGGATGACGATCTACGCAGCCGGTTCCTTGGCGAAGAAGCGCCGCTTCGCTGTCACTGTGTTTTCACTTGGCGATGCTGCGCCTGCAGCCAGACACACAAAAGGTGCAGCGAAGTCAGTGGCCGGGGTTCAGGCACTTTCAGGGAAACACGCAAACAAACAAAGGACCTGGCGAAAGCATAAATTCACCTCCTTTTCAGGGGCGCTTCCAGGTGGCTAAAATAGCACAATAACAACGAGGGAGGGGGGGAAAAAGTAAATTGTTCAAGTGTACAAAGGGAGCGACTTGCACTTCAGGGGAGATCCGACAACCTTGCTGCCAAAAGCTGGCACAGTGAGGGGGGGGGAGGACAAAACAAAACAATAAAAAGAAAAGCTGATAACCAGGTGTTAGCACACTTAAAAGGTTTGGTACTTCTAAGAGGATGCAGCGCCAAGCTAATATGGCAGATGGGACCATTTTGTGCTGATGTAAAAAGCCCTGACCTGTATTACAGTGCCATTCCTGACCTAATTTCACCTGGGACTCCATGGGCGAAGAGCCCCAATCAACACATACACAAAGAGCAGGTCCTTGACAGAACGTTGCCGCCTTCTCCAAGAGCCCCCTTCGAACGCGGCCCAGAATAGCCACAAAGGCCTATTAAGCCGTAATGTTTGCAACCTGCTTTTTAACAGAGCCTCTGTGGGCGTCTGGTTGCCATTTTGTGTATTTGTCTTCCACATAATGCAGACGGCGTATCACCTGAGCATTCAGTGTGGATTAGAGTGTGTTTGAGATCGGCATTAGCATCCTCGATTTCTTCTGTTGTGCTCGATGTCAAACATTTTATGATTTTCCCTTTAACACGGATCTCGCTGTCCTAGTTTCTTTGACTGATGTAGATGGTCTGATATATTTGACTGGGCTTTTAAATTAGTTTTAATCTAAAGTAGCCATTTGAAGCTTGTCTTCCTTTATCTATTTAACTCTAAATTTTATGTTATATTAAAGCAACATTGTTTTAGTTAAATTTCATTTTGTGGAATACGTGTTTCTGTTATGATATTAATTATTCATATATCATTTCCTCTGTGAGACGCTTCAAAATTTTAAGAACTATATAATAATAATGTACTGCTCTTTGTAATTGTTTTTTTGTAATATTTTTTTACAGAGGATGTTTAAAGAATGCCACAAGGTATGCAATTGCAGGACTTTTTTAAACGTAGTAGGAGGCGCAACAGGAGTTGTCGTTGTGCGATAAGATTATTCTTTAAGCCATTTTTATGTTTTTTTCCCGCTAGGTGATGTCCATGGAGGTTAAAATGGACACCTACTTAATTCAGTCCCCTTGCAGCAGAATGGACTGGCAATGGCAACAGACAGTTTTCATTTAAACAACAAAGAACATAGACTTCATTCATAGTAAAGCTGTCTTCTTTCAAACGTGTATTCTAAAGCTGCTTTCTGCGGGGCCCCAGCTCAGTTTCATTGGTGGACGGAAACTGATTCCACACAAAGTCGAGTATTCGGTGTGCGGGAATGAATGGGCGGCCTTTTCTGGGGCCGTGGGCCTCAAGGACCCGTTAGAGTTGCATTTTTCGTATTGTCTGTGGAAGTTGGGTGGAAAAATGGAGGAGAGGTGGAGAAACATTAAACAGGTGGGCAACGGCATTGTTGTGTTTATGAAAGATTCTTTGATGGGGATAAAAGGCACTGCTGGGGCAAAGTGATTTCAAATGAGGTTTTTGTTACTCGCACCTTTCAGATTCAGCACCTCGTGGGCAAAGTCTTGTACGGCCCTCCATTTACAGGACGTACATGTGTTTGCTATTGAAGGTAAGCCAAGCTCCTTAAAGTTACTGGCTCAGATGTTGCAGGCCGTGTGTGTGTGTCTGTGTGTGTGTGGGCGTGTGAGAGTCAGTGTGCGTGGTGGAGCTTCCGGAACGGAGATGCATTGCAAGAGTGTGGAGAACGGTCGCCTGGCTTTATTTTTACCATAACTTTTTTTTTTTTACAATTTTGTGACTCGCCGTACCTTGCAAAACGAGCCTTATTGGTTGTTATGCTTTGATGCTGCCCTGGATGGATCTCATCCCTGTTTTTACGCGGCCCACCGACATCTACATGCTCCCGCATGGCCGACGCTCTTTGTTTGTGTGGGGCTGAAGCTGGACTGCAGTTTTGGGTGACTGGTCCTCCGGAGGCTGCCAAACCGCGTTTTAGATTTATTGTATGCCCCGTGCATCTGCTCATGCCCTGGACCGCATGCACACCACTGAATGGAGAAGAACTGTACTGTGGAGGTCCCTCAGCCTTACAGCTGTGTAATTCTCTAAGAAAAGAACCACTTAGGAGACAACCTGTAGATCCCCGAAGCTCAAGAACATTTTAAGTGCAATTACCGTGCGATGAAAAGTGCACCAGTCCAGCACATTAAATATAAGTACTGTAACTGAAGGGTTTGCTCTATAAAGATTTACCAATGTGGCAATGTCAGAAATTTCTCAAATATTCAGTATATAAAAAATGTCTCTTCTATATCCTTTGGAGCTATAAAATTATTAGTTTTAGTTTATGATTTTTTTGAGCATGGTTTATGCAACGGGCATCATGAAAAACATGAAACGGCTGTTAGTCACGTTTTCTGTAGATGGTCTTACAATAACTGGATTCAGATCTGTACTTAAAGAGTCAGATGTGATTCCTCTATTCACAGTTTACACAATTTACACACAATATAATTACAATGTATGGAGATCTGTGTGAATCTTGGCAGAAATGTGATAATTACTTCTATAATGTGCTGAATTGAGATACTGTATTGTTCTTTTTGAAAAATGACATCTAAAATGAATGTATGTGGCACTCATTGTAGAGACAGTCAAATGAATAGCTAGTTAAATTTGAAAACTTGTAGAACTTGCAAATCTCTTGGATCACCATACTTTCGTTAGGTTATAGTGCTGCCATCATGAGGACAATTTAGGAGGGCTGACCTTTCACCTCATCACCTTCAGATACCATCCAAAGCGTCTGGATCAAAAATACGTTTTTTTTCCCCTCCTAACTCATATACGGGCCAGTTTTCGAAACAGCGTCCAACATCCTTAGTGTTTGCCTCACCAGAAAGGCCAGAAAGTTTGAGAGAGTCACAGAAGAGGGTCTCACGGCAATACAAAGGGTCAAGGACACACGTGCTTCCTGAAGGACGTTGGTGAGCTTACAATGCGAATGTATTTAACTTTATGTGCCGTGAGCATGGTCACTCAGTAATGAATTATATTGTTTTTTAACCTGTAAGAGTGCTGTACCAAGCTCTCGAAAAGCGGTTCATTCCCGAATACAGCACACCCAACAGCAATTAATGATGCATCTGGTCTATTAAAAGCGCATCCAGTTTTGTAGCACGTTAATTATGGCCCTCTCTGCACGCCGCGATTGTGGGTCAGCTCTGTTTGTTCTCTTAATGTTTTCATTTTGTCCCGAACTGAAAAGAGCTGCCAATGTGTGGTGAAAAGACTCACATTTAGGGGAGGACACAACTGACAATCCTTACTATTGTATTATTGTTTCTATTTTGTGGAAGAATTTCCATCCAATAGATTACAGATACTTACAAATAATTATAACCACATTTTGGATTTGCTATAGGTTATTTAATCAGTGATGAAAAAATGACCAGAGAAAATAATCACTAGTTATTGTGTTGAGTGCCACTATCTTGGAAAATGTACCTTTTTTATAACCAAGATTTTAATTTAGTATTTAGATTAAGTAACACATGGTTATTATTGCCAGTAAATAGCAGTAAAAAATTCAAAAGCATATCCCTTACTGCAATGTAAATCTTACATATTTTTTGATATGGATACTGATACCAGACCTGAAAATAACAACTCAGATATGACTGCGTGCACATTAAAGTGTTCTGTATAAAAGATTTTTAAAGATACTATAAATGCATTATTAAGAGCTGTGCTGTAACTTATCCACGGCAGTGTCCAGGATAAGCCATCAGGAAGTGACTGAATGGGCACCTGTTGTTTGTTTTATGAATGGAATGTATTTACTAAAATAGCATTGCAATAGTATGATTCATTGTGAGGCTCTGACACGCAGCCTCTTGATGGTTTTGATATGGAAAAATAAATGCACATCTATAAATCAGTTAAGTAATTCCGAAAGAGTCACTAAAAGGCAGGACAACAATTTAGACCATGTCTGACACTTTTGTAAATGGGTAGCAAATGTCTGCAAACTAGTTATTAAATTAAATTATAGCTGTCATTATTTATTAATTATGTATTATGATTATAATTATTATGTGCTACGTTACTGAATAGGGTAATATTTTACTGTCAAGGTATTTTCTTGATATAACTTTGAATGCTTAGTGAAAATTGAGGTAATATTTTAAATGAATTAAATACAACATCCATGACTTCTATGTTCTTTGAGTCACTGTACTATCCTCATAATTAGATAGATGTAAATGCAGCACTCGTGTATCTGATAATTATTGAGAATAATTATGTAATATATTTTGGCCAATTACCAGTAAGAACTGTTGCTATTCAATATTTCAATTGAATGAGCTCCAGACTGTTGAACTGGGCTTCAGGTTTTATGTATTTCCATTTATGTACAAATACATCCATAGGATGCTAACAAACACATCCTCTGAAATCAGCTTCAAGCCCAGACGTTCGCCGTCATCCCTAAGTCAGAAAAGGCAGGGATGGGGGCAGCTGCACCGCTTAAGTTCTGCAGACAGAAGCTGTCTGATACACAGTCACCGGTACCAGGATCCTGGGTCAATTCGGCACGGTGGGAAAACGGCGACATCGATACGGCCCACACAAAGAGAGCGGGTCCCCGACAGAGAAAGAGGCAGGTCCCTTTTTTATTCGCCGGCGTGGGGAGCATTCTTCGTGCAGGGTATCGGAATACAGGATGCGCCGTGTCTTGGTCCCGTTCCCCTGGAACACCCTACCTTAGTTCAAGCCTCCCGCGGTTTGTGTCACCGATACTCAGCTTCCAAGGAGCTGGCTGACCGTGACAAACCAGCTCGGAGCCTCTTGTAGTGTGAGTGCCTGAAAAACACCTGGTGGGGGTAGGTAATAAAATGGGAGATCTGTGGTGCTGGGCATTTCAAGTGTTTGGATGCTAAAAGGCCCGGTTTATTTCTCCCTGAACAGATCGGAAACCCAATTAATAATCCGCAAAATGTAAAATCCATGCAGAAAATGAGAATCTCATCCCGGCAATGCGTATGTGGGGGGGGGGGGGTTGTTTTCAGGATGGGACAAAGAAATTCCCAGGATACATTCTGCTAATATTGAGATTGTGCTTTACGTTTTTGGTCTACTAAGTGATCATGGGGTACTATAAGTTACAACAGAGGTTGGTGAACAAAAATGATAAGAAAAGCAGTTTTCAGCAGGAGATCCTCAATGATTTGGCAAATGCTTGGATTTTATTAACTTCGACCCTGAATTGGGAAAGTGAAACAGCTACAGTATGGCATAGAAATAATTTCTTGTTTCATTTGTTTTTGGACAGGAGTTAGAAATCTCCAAATTACATCACGCCTCCAGACATGTCATAATCAGTTAGCTACTCTGGCAGGCAAATAATTATAGATCAATAAACAAATATGAACACATCCTTCATGGGGAAAATGTGTGCAAGCAACTATAGTATTTTGTGTTTATGCTGGGAATCTGTGTAGTTACTTTCTATTCCTTATATGGGAAAAGCCCTTTTTTGTTTGTTTTAAATCAGACTTGTGTAAGTACTTATGCAATACAAAATTAGCTGTTTTAACTGAGAACTACAAAAGCAAAGTAGCAGTGAGGCAGGTGGAGTTCAAGTCAATGAAGGCTCACTGAGCTACTATTTGGCAATTCCATGTGTATTACAACCTTTAAACATATTTTATTACAATCTCACTTTGCTGCTGAGGTGTGAAACACAGGCCCAGCTGGGAAATCCAAACTGCAGTCGTGCCCCACCCTGCGTGCACTGAATGCTACTTTAAACTTGATATGGGCAAAACAAATGGTAGAAATTCACCTCTGAAAGGAAAAAGGCATCGGAAGCTTGGTTCCTGAAAGCAGCCTTAAACAATAGCCTTACACTTGTGTGCCAGACTGGAGTGTCACGTTCACAAGAGTCTAACCGTGAGCCTTTTTTTAGGGAAATGATGTGACAGTACAGGATGCTTAATGTTACAAGGCGACACTGTAAATCATTGACTTCTAACTGCATTTGTCCGTATAGAATCATTTATCTTTAGCTAAATTTACATTGCAAAAGAAGGACAAGGCAATGGCAAGCGCTACCATAGAAGAATTCAAAGAGTCAGGTTAAATGCACAAAAGAAAAGGAAATGTTTTGGGAGCCGTACTTATTATTTTAACATTTAACCGCATGGTGCCCGGCTAACATAGCAGTATCCTGACACAGAAGCAGGTGCGATAATGTACAGTAACAGATACAGTTAGATGGTAGCTAAGATATAATGTTATTATCTATTCACCTGACATAGGCGCTTAGTCCGTATCGGGTCACAGGCAGCAGCTTAGATAGGATAGAAGCGTGTTAGGTCAATCTTTTGAAAACTTCAGCATGAGGGATGCATGTCAGCTCAAGAAGTGGGTTTCTTTCCATGAAAGATGGAAGAGAAAGTCTAGTAGAGGGTGAGATGAGAAGGGTGTCCACTCAGCCAGATGTGGGAACGTCGAAAACGTCCTGGAGTGTGTACTTAAGTGAGGGTCAAGGCTGATAAGCCTATCCGGAGAAAATTTATGTCGTGCATGATGAATTCATAAAGTGTCACTCGTTACCTACATCAAAATGATTGGTAACACCTTCTTTGAGGGGGCACAAGTAACATAGGTACTCAGGTGGTACTCAAGTGCAAATCATGAGCAAATATAGTAACTGTATGAAATACATGAATCGTTATGATTTATTAATGAAGAACTAACATGGGATCAGCACGTAACTAACACTTTGTTTTGGGTTAATTAATACGGTAAATAAGAGTGAACCACCACGTTGTTTCTTCCCCTTAAAGTAAAGTGTTACCAAATGATTTTTCTTTTCACATTTTTTTTTTTTGTTGTTTGAATATCAGTCTAACTCAAGACAAGATCACAGGCTTGCAAGAATCAGTAAAAATATTTGACACTTTATTAACTTGTTCAATGTTATTTAAATGCCCTGTTGATTGCTTAATTACTGAAAGTCATGCTTGATTGGTTAGGTTTATGTTCCCCAGTAATTAAGAGAATATTTATTAGACTCGATCTGATGACCCTAATCAGGAGAGGAATTAGAAGATGGATGGGTGGACAGTTTAGCTCCATGGAAAGAGGTTTAATATATTTTTTATGAAAAATAGTCTGGATTAATGATTAATGGCACAAAAATGTAAAAAAAAAAAAAAAACGTTTTAACAAACCATAGCCATTGAAGCCATAAATGTGTTAAAGGTTAAACTAACAATCCCCTTTAAAAAAGGGCAGTTTGATTGTTTATATTTAATTAGATGGAACCAAAAGCCATTATTATTTTTCAGAGAAGCCTACATGATGCCATGCTAATTAACTGTTGATGTTTTGAGCTGGTCTTTTAATTGTGCAATTATCGTGGGCCACTTTTGCTCATTGCTGTGTATTAAGGAGCTTATTTGTTACAGCAGTCGATGCTAAGGGCTTGGCTATGGTATAAAACAGCAGTTTCCTGTACCTTGTACCTTTCACTGCCACTATAACCGCAGCCTGTACTGGCTTATGCTAAATCATTCGCTTCATTAATAAAGTGGATCACTTTCCCTCAGAGAAGGAAGAAGTCACTTTTCAGAGGAGGTTTCAGGGTGACTGGTTACATATTTATGCAGAAATGAATCAGAAACATGCACAGCATTTAGAAAGAGTGCTAATTCATGCGCTGCTTCTTTAGCTGTTGTGGTGCATCACTAATGCTGCAGTTGCCGCTAGGCTAAGCTGCAGTGCACATGGCCCTGTTCTGCCCCCTTTCGGACAGCCTCGTGGGCCATACCAACTGAGCGGCTCGAGGGGGGAAAACGGACGCAGGTGTTAGCAGCAGGAAGGGCTCTTTAGGAGCGCCACAAGCACAAGCTGGGCGGCTAACATCTCTTAGCAGCGCTACGGTCTCCAAGCGGTAAAACTCCGTGGGAGCTGAAGCAAAAAGTCACCCACGTTAAACCTAATAACTGAAAAAATGAAACTGAGTGGCCCTAAAATACTGAAACTGAGTGGTCCTAAAATACTGTAAAGACATTTGCAGCAAAGCTGGCTCAGAACTAACAACCTTTAGCTTTCAAGAGCAACATTTGTCCTCTGAAGTGAGTTTCCTGCCAATGGCCATTAAAAGCTTTTTTTTCCATCTCGATTTTCTCCTGTGTGTCAATAAATAAATCAAAATTTTGGGTCATGCTGTTATACCTTGGCACTCAGCCTTGTCCAGTGTTAAAATCAGTAACATTATTTGCTACCCGACACAAACTGTTTGTTCTCGACTACAGCGTGAATTTTCACAAATCCATGTTTAATAAGTACGTAGGAGACTCAGTCGGTGGCACATTTCTGTAATAGTGATAACATTTCTGTTTAAATAGCAGTGAGGATGTATTAATATGGGTTGATTGTGTGATTGATGAGTGCAGCTAATGCTTTTGTTAAATGTGACCTAAGTTAGGTGATCAGTTGAAGATTACACCTGCGAAAGGCATTTATTGGCCCAGACATGGGAGTACATTACCTATGCGAAAAGGAGACTAAGTATTGCAGATCAGTTTTATATTTAAATTATTATTTTCTTAAGCCTTTAGAGCAGTTACAGGGTTTATTTACTAATATTGGACATTATTTTTATTTGTAATTTATTTGTATTATATGATGCTTTTCTGTGGGGTGGGGGAGGCCAAAATAATTCTCTGTCCTCAGTCTGTATCAGAGGTCTTTGATGTTCTGGTTTCAGACTCATGGGCTTCTTCCACCCTGAAATTTACGCTGGCTTCCGTTGTGTTGATGTTGTGAAGCCATGAACTCTGGGCCATCCAATGCATTAGGAAAGGCGTTATGTGAAAATAAACATGCTCGGCCGGAAGTGAAAGTGCATTGTGATTTTCTAAGTCAATAGAGTAAAAAAGGCGAATAAGGAGCAAGCAGACATCGGAGATGGTGAACTCTCAAGCCCAAATTAAATTGGGAGTGTATTCTCTTCTCCATTTGAAGGGTATACATGCTTTCCTACCCCCTGGACATGGGGCATGTAGCAGGTCTGTAATCCCTGGTAGTGTTAGACGTTACTCACCTCTTCATCTCTATATGTATGCAACGTGTTTTCTTTGTGATATAGTGTGTACAGGCACTGCTGCAAGCTCGTCTTCATAATAGATACAAATAGACAGACAGTGGGGCTGCCTTGTGGAAGGAAGTGACTCGTTGAAAGGAACATTCATAGGTGCGTAGAATGTAGAGGGGCGACTGGCTTACAGTGTCCCAGCCACCCCATTTTTTAGTTTTATGTCACACATAAAACTTCTCAACTTTTGATTTTTACAGAAACTTGCATTGCAGCCCCAATAACGTGTAGTCGATCATTCAATGAAATATAGTCAATAGTAATAATAATGTGCCAAGATTGCTACAAAGCATGGAACAGGTTACTGTCAAAGGAAGGACTGTAATTAGCTGATCTGGAGCACAGTAAAATGAACTCTTGACCCCTACTTAGCAAGCATTGAGATATATGAGTCACACAAATATGAGCTTGTCTATATACATAAATACGAGCGTGTCGGGTGTGACAAAGGGATTAGTGGAAAGAGAAGCCGAATCCCCCCAGTTGTCATGAGACCAGGCAGCTTGGTTTAGGTTCTCGACTCTGCCGTCGTCCTCAGCAGTCCTGGATGAAAGAAATGGAGCAGGCAGAAAGAAAGGATGGGGGAAGCAGGGTTTTCAGGAAGTCTGCTGGTGGAGAGTGGCGTTCCATAACAGGAAGCTCTCCTAAAGCGCAATGAAGAACCCAAAGTGCAAAGGGGAGCCCAGGACAGCGCCGGCCAAAGATATAGCCGCATCTTGTTAGTGTCGCAGCGTAACGTGCGCATGCAGAGCTTAGGGTCACTGCAAAGACTGACATCGCTGCTTCATTTATTATCTGCAAAGCTTACCACGCATTTATCCTGTGCCAGATGCATTTATCAAAGCAAAACAAAGGTTACCTATCCTACTGTTGAATTTGAACTTATTCATTCATTTTCGATCGATAAGGGAAAATATCTAAAGCCGGTCTTACATCTTAATTGTGGCAGGTTTTATTGTCAATGTTTAATATGGAGGACATCCTGCCAGTGCTTGTGTTAAGTGTTACTTGATATCGTCAGTGTCGTCGTTGGAAGCCTTTTGAGAATTTAACACCAATTCATGAATGCAGCAACTATCACAGTAGCAACAATTAGATTCTGGCAAACTACAGTATAAACTATGTTCCCTTCATTGTTGAAATTACTTTGTTATGCCAAGTGTAATTGTCTTTTATCTCTTTTCAGACAGGACATGCGATAGCAATTTATGTTGTGTGCCTCCACTTAAGCCTGTCAGAAAATCTTTAATGCCTGTAACCGATGCATTATGGGAAATGGATCCAACACGATACCTTGTGGCAATTATTAATGGTGCTTTGCAGGGCACAGTTGTGCACTGCTAATGTGCACTACAATGTTGGGGGGGGGGGGGGGGGGGGGGGGGGGGGGGGGGGGGGGGGGGGGGGGGG
>JAABNX020000046.1:4660128-4684959 GCA_015163995.2 Mormyrus lacerda
GATAATCACGTAAGCCTTCCTTTTGGTGGTGGTAGCTTCTGGAAGGTTTAATTTATGAGCATGACATGCTGATAAATGACAGCTCCTAAAGAACTTGCTTACACCTTACAGTGAATCCGACTTATTGTGGCGTTACATTTTGAAACAGTTGTAAATACTTTAAAATATTTTGATTTATTGTTCAAATGTAAAGTTTTGCAAAAGAAACTCATGGATTCTAATGTACTGTATTTCATTTCCATACAAATCTGTTTATTTTCTGTTTTTTTTTATTATTTATTATTAAAACAAAAATAAAGAAACATCTAATTTAAAGTGAGTGCTGATCACCTTGTTGTTTGATTGTGTATTTTTTTAACAAAATCCCATGATTTTTCTTAATTTTGAATATCCTTGACCAGACAGGAGAATCATACTATATTTATTCCATATGACATTATTTGATATAGCCATTAAATGACTGAAGTAGACCTTGAAATAAGAGATGTACAGTATAATTAGGTTCTGTTCATCCTGGACGCTAGTCTAGTAGAGGTGGAATATGTAGCATGAATGTAGACTTGTGCCCTGCCTAATTACAGGCATTATCTCATTTGCCATTGTAAGGGACTGTTGTTCCATTTTTCCCATTTGTTTAATCATGCTTTTCACATATTGGCAGGTACCATTTGGTCTGAAAATCCGCATGGGGGTTTTTGAATTGGGAGAGAAAAAAAAAACCTTGCTTTTCGGTAATGCGGCGCAATTTGTCAAGTAATTAGCCAAGCTAATTCAATTTTTGTAGCACTAATCAAACGAATACGCTAAAGGATTCTTTCCGCCGCCAGTTTGCTGTCTGTTCACATTTGACTTGATGGTTTGAAGAGGCTCCTCCTTTGGCCCCCCACTCCACTTAATCACCTCATTTGCATTTTATATTGGTAAATCAAATTAAGCACCAGCGGCTTTTAACGTGATTGACTGTGGTCAGGCCTGCTCAGATGGGATTTTTCCTTTTTTTTTCCGTAGAAAATTAGACCAATTTTAATGTTAGCAGAGCTTGGCTTCACATATTCAGCAAAGCGCATTCACTCAGCTAATTAAAAGCTTTTTTTGTGGATGACCGAGTTCCCCAGCTGGTTTTGGCCTTCCCTGGGTTTTACTTTTGACTTTGCTCCCCGTCCCCCAAAAAAACCTTCTTAGACTAGCCATTGAAAGTGAGGCCCAATAATCCGCACATAATGAAATCAAGTTTGATCAACGTTCACATTGACCTCAGCCACCACTGTTCGGACACCGTGGGCAGCAGGGAAGCAGGTCTTCAGTCCTCTTATATATGTATGTGATATATGGGGAGATGTATCCATCACTGATACTCATTTACTGTATCTGTATTTATCACTGTTTTATATATATATATATATATATATATATATATATATAAAACTGAAATATTGATATACATGAAATTTATATATATAAGTATATACATGTGTGTGTCTATCTATACATATATTAATATTTCACCATGGCAAATAGGTTTTGAAAATATGACGACAATGATAATAAGTGTCATCATCTGTGATGGGTTTTCGCCCCGTCCTGCCCGTCCTGGGTTATTCTCCTGATCCCCAAGACCCTACACAGGACAAGTGGGTATACAAAATGGATGGATGGATAGATGGATGGAAATTGGATGGATGGATAATTACCATCATCAGTGTTTTTATCCAACCTTATATCCCCCATCCAGACTGTGTCCTCATGGCCTCCCAGTCTTGGTTCTTTATATAAACACTGATAATAATAATCACTAAATTATGAACTCCACTAGTTCCAAGCACCAGTGAAGTCAGAGATATGAATGAGCTGCATCAACAGATGTGAAATATGTCTCTAATAAAAGAAAAAAATCATCTGAGAAAAAGGGAGCAGGAAAAAAAGGAATATCCTTCAGGGAATAATTCAGACTAATGGCCAGCGTGTTACCCAGGCAGGGCAGAGTGGGGTCCACACTGCCCCTCCCTAGCCTTGATTGCAGCTTTTAGGATCATTACTGTTAGAATGGGAATGTTAACTCTGAAGAGACCCCCCCCCCCCCATCCCCCAGCTTGCAAACTGAAGTCTACAGGGAAAGCTGGGAGGCAAAGCAAAAAGAAAACAAAATGAAATCTGTATTTGTCTTCTTTCCTTTTGACTCTGAAAACATGTTTGTTGTTGTTTTGTAGATTAGTGTTTTTTGGGGGCATGTTCATTAATTCCTAGTGCAAAAGCTAATATTAATTGAAATAGATATGACATTATTTGTCTTTCAACATACATGAACAAATAACTTTTGTTTTTTGTTTTCGTTTTGCTTTTGTCTAAAATGCATGTTCCTGCATCGCTGCTCTTCGCTAACCATGGGATCCTTTGCATCTTAGTATAAAAATTTAAGAAAATGATAAGTGACATGGAATTACTCCTGGTTTTGTCCTCTCTCGTGTTTTTATTTTCCGGGGCTAGTTTTAAGTTGCTAAGAATACGCTCCCCACTTGAGTCCCGCTATTGTGCTCCGACCGGCGGCCTAATGCCACCACCGTGTCTGCCGGGAGATTGCCCAGACATCACCGGCAAGTGGGCCATTTCTAGCCGTCCCCCCCAGGGAGAAGCCCCCGTCTGTGAGATGGAAAGGGTGGTGGGGGGGGGACGAACCATCCACCAGCTGCTGCCACCCTCTTCCCTGTCTATGCGTTTTACCGTTATCTCATGGAAAAAAAAGGAAAAGAAATGCAACCGCGGGCCGCAATAAAAGCAACGTCACATTCTTACACAAAGATTTTTCCTTTTTTTTTAAGTATTATGTTCCTATAAAAAATAGATTAAGGTTAGAGTGTCAGTTTGTATGTGAATATATATTAAATAAAAATAAGCAAATAGGTTTAATATAGGTGTGTGTGTGTTCGTGTGTGTGTATTCATATAAATAAATAATCATCTTTGTGCCTTGCAATTATTCATACATGCATTAGCCACTGCGGCTGATAATAAAAACCCACCCTGTTTAACTTTAATTATGTTTCCACCCAACGGTTTATGCTACAATTGACTGTTGTGTTGCTGAAAGACACATTTTTTTTCCAGGAGAGGGAGGCTCCCCCTCTCCCCCGTCATGCAAATTAGAGGGGAAGGAATCAATTTTATCGCAAAGCATGAATCGCTGGCACGTCCCATTCAATTAGTTATTGGGGGTGGTCTCTGTGTGACATGTGCCTTCATCCACACCATACACGTTTCTGCTTTACCTAACATTTTAGCCATCCAACCAAAATAATGATAATTAAAAAAACATGTGCTGGTTCAAAAACAACATATTTCCACAAATATCAGACAATTTAGTATTATCTTAAGAATCATTTTATATCTATAGTCAGATATTTTTATTGCAGAAAACAAAAGCTGCATTGTTAAATATGTGACTGATGATGGTAGATAGACTATTAGGCTTCTTCCTTCAGGTTATCATGGTTTGGTCATTTCTGAAAGTGCACTGACAGACTTCTGTTCACCTGCATATTTAAGTGGAATCTCCATTTCAATAAATGACATCGTAAAGTGCATCGACACGGCAAATTCAGTATATATAAAGAGTGAAAACGGGAAATGTAGGTACTATGTCAGGTTTGGGCCCCCCCTCAAGGGGACCCCTCTGTTCATGGTGTATCTTGCATGTGTGTTCGGCTAGTGGCAACGCTCTCCTTTAGGGATTTTCCGTCCACGTGTAACAGAAAACGTTTACCCCTTGCTTGTCGTCATGTATGTATCTATTTATTCGCTTATATAGGAATTATATCTCAGCTCTCACCAGAAGGAGAAGAACCTTATGTACATCAATGTTGCGTGTTCCACATTCTACAAGTCTGTGAACACTGGGCGCGTCTTTGTGAATTGAGGAGGTTGTTCTCACCAGTGACGAGACCAGCGATCAGTGGCCTTGTGGCGGGTGGCTGAGGGAATTCACCAGTGAATCACTTTTAATGGGCTGAATGGTTGATGCTTCCATTAATTGCTTTTATATGCTCACTTGAAAATGCCTTGGGGGTGTGAAAACACAACGCAGCCTGTCCATTGTGAGCAGGTTCAGGCAGGGACATCACCAGAGAATCCCCCACCTGCAACACATCATTCTCTTACGCTTTTCTTCTATACATATTTTAATAACATATAGTCACATAATTACAAAAAAGCCTGCACACATTACTTTTTAAATGGCACCTGGGCCTCTTAGATACCTGAATATTTATCAGCCGTCACTGGTGTCATTTTTATGTAGGCAATTTCACAGGAACAGTGTACGTTAAACGTGAGTCTCGGCACTTTTAAAAACGCACGTTTTTCGTATAGTTGTGCAAGTGCTTTTTACAATTCCGCAAATGGAGAAAAGATAGAGATGTTTGACGTCAGTGTCCACATTACTCACAATGGCCACTTTTTACTTAACATCAGCTTCTCTGACTTTTTCTTCTCCTCGTTATGATTCGGGACAGCAACACACTGATTCAGTCGGATTTCATTATTTTTCATTGCTTTCTGAACGCCAGTGAACTAAAATTATAACTTAACTAAATAAAGAAATACACACTGGAAGATTAGTTTACAGCTAATATTCAATGTAGCAAATCCATACCACCACTGAGGCACTATTAGTAATCACTGCATGACTAACTCTATATTGCAGTTCTTTGTTATGGAATCAAATGGCCACAAATAAAATTGTACTGGTCCAATGGCCCGGCAGATTTTCATCTCATGAATGTATCACAATTTCTTTCTAGTTATGAAATTAATATGAAGTGCACAAGACAGCCATCTTGCATTTTCCTTTAGGGACATGCAATACGAAATATCAGCTCCATGTTTTGTTGCTTATTCTAATTTCCATGATTGTACACAAAATACAAGACGTACTGTAATATATTAATTCATATTTACTGTAATACAATATAGCTGCATCTTCTTTTGACTTGTTAATGTTTATAGATTGACGACATACTGATCTGATGCATAATTACAGTATAATAAGTAGAATAAGTACATAATTTGTACTATAGGCAAACTGCACAAAGACAAATATGAATAACCCTGTTCCACTGCATTTCTCCAAATGGAGACGGAACACTAAACTCCGTCCAGTGGATGGTAATAAGGTTAGCTGGAGCTGGCTCTATTAACGATGGCTGACCTAACAGTCAGCTGCAGGCTGATGCAGCCTTCAGAATAAAGGCTGCTCTTCCCCTTGACTCTGCACAGCAGAATGAGTTTGCGGCATATATAGATGTTTGCCAATTTTTATACCAAGAACTCTAAACACATTTAACTGGCGGACTGGTACAGCTATTCACCAAAATCTTTTGCTGTTGCACAGTTGGTAGACATCAAGGACTTGGGGGCTTGACTGAAAGTCAGATTTCAGTGTGTGATTCTGTGAGACCTGTGAAGGCGCGATCCTGCACACTGCATGGCTACTAGTACAGCTCGGGACTTAACCAGATAGTTAATACATTTCTGAATTCATTTTTCAGCTATTTTGTGTACATATGCTAGCAGGTATATTTCAGTACTGAACTGGAATAATAAACAATAAGCAGTACTTGTGCTTTAATTGTTTATTTCAAAATAGAAGAGAAGACGCAGTGATGATATTTAAAATGCAATTTATATTGGTATTTTTATTGGCGTCATTTGGCTTTGGATGTCTTTTGCATTGGAATTATACAGCAATTTTTTTTTACTTGCCCTATTTCTCAACCTATTTAACATTTTTACCAAAACTTATTATTATTGTTATTTTTATTGTTATTATTTGTATTGCAAATGTTTCAGCTTCAGTTATTTCATTTGGCAAGTTATGTTTCCAAAAAACTAATTTTAAAATTGGCTTTAATGTTGATTTACAGTAGGTGTTTGGCTAATTCTGTACCAACTACGTAAAACTACATAAAAGTATAGCAAATTTTATAAAATCTCTTCTCAGTTAAGCTGAGCTCAGAGGATAGAACAGCTGATACAAAGTGTCTTATATGGTTAAAAAATATGCAAAGATCTGTGACGTTGTTAGTGGCAACTGTGAGCTTAGCAGGGCTCTGTGAAAACATCCATGAATTCCAGCCCTAATGCTGCACTGGGGACTGAAAAGGTGGTATAAACTGACAGAGGCACGTCAGAGACGAGGCTCTTCCCATCCAGGTGAGATCCCCGATAAGGCTGACATTGATGGGGGCGCCATTGCTGCACCGTCAGCCACATTATCTCCCCAGCCAATGAAACAAGACGCCATCGTTTTGAGAGAAATTTCTTCGGAAGGGGTGGGCTTTTTGACAGCACAGCCAGAAAAGTTTATTTCTGGTGCTGACGGTTGTTGCTGTACATATGGTGTATAAAAGCAGTGGAAACACACTATTCTCCCTGTATCTCTGTGGCTGATGTCCAAAGGAGATAGCTCTTATAAAAAATTAAATAAGGGTACACCTCAATCATTTGTTCATGGAACCAGTCAACTGGGACAGCTATGCACTAATGCTTTCGGACTCAATAGACCTTTCTATTATTCCTGTATAGCCAATTTGGTGCTGATAATGACTCTTGTACTATACTGTAGGCCGAGGGCCACATGAGCAGGCGGGAGAGCTCCAATTCTCTACCTGTGGCTTCCTGAAGGCCAGCACCCAGGCCTCCAGCTCGTGGTGTCTCCATCTCCTCACGTTCCTGCATCCCACTCCGTCACATCACTCACTATCCGTAAGCAGCACGTTCCGCATAATCACAATAAGACTCGAGACAGGCCTTGGTGCTGACAGCAATGGCAGTGCTGAATCCTCAGACACTCAACAATTGAGCATTATTTATTTATTACATTTTTGATGTGACTTCTAACCTTACAGCTAATCAGAGTGGGCATAATTTATATGCAGAAGTGGTGGAACGAGAATAAAACCGTTGAATTTTATTTTGTCATGGAGGCCAGTGTAATCAGAGACTTTATGTTCTTTCTTGGTCACACAGAGTTCTTTTTCAGTGTTCTTATTGTGACTTGTAATGGATGTCCACTCTAGAAGCATCACAAAACCATTTCTTTGGAGGGAAGATTTTTTGTTAAATATCTAGCACTGTAGATTAATAAGGTAGATCAGTGTTTCCCAGTCCAGTCCTCACCGACACACAGACAGGAGCAAAAATGTGGATTGTCTGGGTCCCTGAGGATGGGATATGGAAACACTGCGCAAAATTGTTATGACTGCAACTGTGGTTCTGTCGTACCGAACCGAACCTGGGCTGGAATTCCGGAGCGGAGAATGGAAGGCCTTGTTGACACAATGCTGGAGAATCGGTGTGATGCCTGTTGAGGCGTAACAACAGGAATTCTAGCAGATATTTTCCTAACCCATCAAATATTATCAATATTATCCTTCTGCATACATAAATAGATATGGAGGGCATGCCGCAATATGTGGATGATGCCAATTTTTATGAATGAATATTATTCAAAATTCCAAATATGTCACCTGATGGGCCAATTGGCATGCTGCATATGAGATGGACTGAGGGTGGATTCATGTCAAGTGACAAACCCAAAGTGAAATTGGTTTTTGTTTTGTCTCTCTGGCCCAGACCTAAGTGGTGTTTATTGGTGTTAGCTTGCAGTCTCTAACCTGCTACATTATGTAATATTTTGCTTTCTATAAGGCTCAGCTGTGCTGGTTCTGCATCACCGCATTTCTACTGCAGTTCAATTAGCCTTGTCATTTGCCTTTTAATATAATACAAGAATGTTTTACAGGATAAATACGACTGCTTTTGTCAGACATGGGAAGTCACTCATGACAAGGCTAGGCTGTCTTCATGCAGTTTTTAACGTCCGTGAATATGCAGAGAGTGATGCGTCTTTCCAATAAAGTACCTCAGGAGAACTTGCATCCAGCCAACTGAAAATGCAGACAACAGAGAATTACTGTACATTGTATTTATAATATTAATGCTATGGTATCCAGGGGGGGGGGGGCTATAACCTCAAGTCTTCTTGAGTCATGGGGTCCAAGTCTTCAGTCATCTGCCCTCAAGTCCAAGTCGAGTCCAAGTCTTTCCATCAGCATTATTGAGTCAAGTCACAAGTCATCAAATATGTGATTTAAGCTGAGTCCCCACCTCTGGCATTTATGGCACTCAAATACTAAACTTTGGGCACAGTCTTTAGGTGCTTTAAAGTTTAATAACACAAAATACACTCAAATATCAGTCAAAAGTTTTTGCACAGCACAAGTTTTTACCACTTTTCCCTTTATTTCATAATCAACAGATATTTTATTCTTGTTAAGCACTGGAAAAGTTGAGCAAATAACTATAAATGAAAATGCAAGAGTATGTAACAGTGCATGTCTGATGGCAGTTAAATTTTAGGCTGTCCTTTAACCCTTAATGCAATAGTTAATTGTTTCCCTGGATGAAATGGAGCAGTTGACGGAATGCCTCAAATTTTCTCTATTGTTATAACTGCTAGAGGATGTTACTTCGATGAATCAAAAATACGACATTTTCCTGCTAATAAAGCTACTCAAATGCTGAACATACTGTAAATTTATTTTATTTCGAGTGTATTTTTAGGAAATGTTAAGTGAGTAACATACAAATGTAGGGTACAATATGAACACAGTAGAAGAAGCTCTACAGCAAGTCTATCCTTCAGGCCAGTGTATTTAGTAACTGTGCTTTGGACCAGTTCAATCATGATCAACATAATCCCAACAAAGACACAGTCAGTATGGGCACCATTATTTTGATAATGATGGTTTGCAAGTCCAAGATACGGTTATCGTTCTTTTGTGGCATCTGTCAAAGCAGAAGCCATGATTAAGGAGAGGGTTGCTATATAATTTTACCACCAAATTTACGATGAAAAGAAAGCAGATCGCTCAATGCCCTATTCATCAGACTCAGCACATACCTAACGAGTGACCGAGCCGAGGAATCGTTAATAGAATCCAAAAGCAGCTTACAGTGTGTTAATGTAATTGAAAAACATGTGATTCATTGTAATTCCCTCCCCTTGGCTACTATTAATCGCTGTTAATTACTAATTATTCCCGGAACAAATAGCATAATTTAGCTGACATGCTGCCACTGACACACACAATTTCTCTGAAAAGTATTTTTGTCCAGTTACATTGATTAAATTCAGCACTAACAAGATTAAACTGCACTCTGGGTGTGTTCATTGCATAACCAGCACGCGTGCGGCGTGTGGCATTCACATGCATTTCTCCTGTCCCTCCTGAGCATAGGGGTGCCGAGTAAGTTCCCGTATTGCTAGAGCGTTATTCCCATGCCGTGCAGCATCCCCGGCATGCCAGAGCCCCGCCCTGCATGCTCTGAAAGGATGGAGTGTGGCCTTTCAGCGCCAGCCGAGATTCACCCGCCTGCTCGCTTCGCTTCAAAGCCTCTCAGTGCTGCCTTTTCACACTGATTGTGTCGACCAGCTGCTTTCTGAAGTTTCTGCTTTATCTGCCTGCCCCTGGCAGCTTTGGCCTAGCAGCCTCTAGCCTCCTCGCCTGCTGATGGGTGAACTGGAAAGTGCAGACGTTCCTCTCCCATGTCCCACGTGTGTCACCCCGTGTCACATTCAGTTTCATGCCCTTCGAAGCAAGAACAAATTCTGTCACAATTTTAAGTTGACTTTGACTATCATTATTACTAATAAACGTTAAGCATCAAAAACCAATGTAAAGTTGACTTATTTCTTACTGTAGTATTGCAGAAATGAGGCTGATGTGAGAACGGAATTCTAGGATTCAGTTTTTGCACACACATTAGGAAAACTAATACTGAACTATGACAAGGAATGGACAGTTGCCTCCACAGAGCTGGTGCTAAGATATTACTGTTATCTTAAAAGATACTCTGTGACATCATACTTCAGTCCAATTAACACTGTGAATGGGGACTCTTTCAGCTTCATAAATAGGTCACTTGACAAACACGTTTGATAAGGATTCAAGGATGCTGTAAGTTGTTCGCAGCTGTAGTGATCATTTAGTAAACTGAGCCATTCAGTTAGATAATTGGATCATTTTTTTCTGTCTTTCCAGTTCAATAATATAGTTTTTGGCAGTAGTCAATGAAAACAATGAAGGGATGAGATATTTGGGAATTTGTAATGTGGAATTGTTACCAAACCAGGAATGATAAATTGGAACACAGAACCACGGATTTCTGATGACCTCGACCAACATGTTTGAACATATGAGCAAGGTCATAAAGCATGGACTTCTGTTATTTTGCGTGAAACCCCCGTAGTGTGTGTTCTTTGAAGAATTACATAGTGTAATAGCTGAATTTTAACATTACATATCATAATGAAGACATTAATGCCTGTGATTTACCACTGGATGTCATGTTGTGGGTTAATAATGTTTAAGGACTACTTTTCCAAAGACACTGACAATGATCTGTCTGCAGGTGCAAAGAGTTTGTATATTTGAAGTCATTTCTTATATTAAATGTGTATTCTTTCAATTTGAAGCACTGGAAATGGCACTGTTTGGTATACAATCATTCCTCACTTAACGACGAGTTCCGTTACTACGACAAAGTCATTAAGCGGATTGGTCGATAAGTAAGGCGCCACCCGTTACCGATAGTTCAGGCAGACTGTGCTGGTAGTGGGTTTTTGTCAACTATCTTTAGATATTGTTTTAATGTCACCTTTACATCATTTATAACAGTTTCAGTATATTTATAAATGTTTATACAGTAGTGTAACGTATACTGAAAAATGCAGAAGAAATCAGATCTATTATACATTACTTAGGTTTGCATACAGTACCGACCAGTCAGAGAGCTGGCTGTATGTCCACGCAGTCGTTAAAGAGGTCAGTTGTAAAGTGAGGAGTGTCTGTACTGTATTCCTTTAATACATTTTCTAAATATGTTGCTGAATCATTCTCTGTTGTAAAAATGCAACATTGACCTCAATAGCTATAAGAAACAGGATCTCATGACTGCTCAGTGTATAGACTAGCGTAACTGGTATTATTTGCATACACTGCACACTGCACTTCTGCCCCAGTGATGGTCTCCAGCATCAGAAATGCCATTAACATTTAAATTCCTTCCTCACAATGAAATTCGATGTTTAGATTTCAGAACATTAGGACTTCCAACTGCAGGACAGCATTGAAAATTACTGCCATCTGATAATATTTGCTATTGATGAAATTATTGTTGCCACATATTATAAAGAGCTACGCAAGGCTTCCTCAGATACCACTCACCTATCCAGGCAGTCTGTGAATGAATTCTCAAGTAAACTACCAAACAACACAATGACAACTTACTTCCAGAACCATCATTTGCTAAATACGCTATATTCTTGAATGAACATGCTTTGTAGATACAGAACTTGCTTTTTGTAGACAGAGTATATCTAACTTATTTAACCCACTACTCATCTAAAGATTACAAAGCGATATTTAAAGATTAATAATAATAAATTCCTTCCATTAGCTATTACTATCTACTATGGGCTGGACTTTACCCAGAATCGTACAATGACTTCTGTGACACGATTAAAGGCAGCTTTCTGCTTCTGTGGACCACATCTAAACTCCTCGATAAGTCTTACAGCGCTTTCTTCACTGTTGTAAGGAACCCTTGAATGAGCGATAACATGACACCACTTCTGGGAAAGACAATAGCTCTCACAAGTTGCTGGGGCCCAAGCAGTCCTCAAAAGCATGAGCCTGTCTTGTTATGAGACAATTCTGTCCCTTACACTGTGACCAGCTAAACTGGCTTATTTCCACAGTGAAAAAAACTTTGGATCTACCGCATGTTTTATTGGGTTGCGTCATGTTTAAAAGTAGGGATGTTCAGGCAACCGTCCTAAATATAGCATTGATTATATAAACCTGACAAGTCTGCCGGAGAATTTCCTGCAGCTTTTTCTTCTGAGGGGCATATGAGACATGCAGAAAAACTGTAAAAAGAGTAAATAGCTTAGTCTACACGATCAGCCCAAAGTTACTTCGTGAGGGGCACAGCTTCTGGGAACTTCGAGGGCTAAACCTTCAAACTGGAGATAGTTTCACTGGAGTACATTACAGACTTTTGCAGCCTGATAAAGACCTAATGACCAAAACATTAATTCAATTACTACTGACAGTGAGATACAATCCATGAATCTGCTTTCACAGTATTTGTTCGTACATGATAAATGGTCCAGTAAGATGAATCTATGGTGACTCCTTACAAACCTGTAATGGATAATGGAAGTCCTGAAGATGGACGGAGGGATCTAGGAAGAATACTATTTGAACACATTTGAAAGGATTCCTGTAGCTGCTGGTCTTCTTTTGTGATTGTAATGACAGGTCTCAGTGATGCAGTATTACCTTACAAAATCATTCTTTTTGTTATAACCTATTAATAACTAATGATAGGATGCAGATTAGTATTGCCTTTTAATCTGATAAGTGATACTTGCAGGGACATGCTCAGTAACTACATCTGCCAGGTGAGTGACTCATCTAATCAATGTTTAGACGCAGAGTTCTCCCTCTTTATTTTCTTAAGACCACATGTAATATTACCTAAATTTCATCCTCTTTATGAACTGTAGTGTTCATAAACACAATAACTGATGCTTTATAAGAAGACATGCACATGTTGATTAGTTTTTTCAATTTATGAAAGAATATCAAATCCTCCTCCTCCATTTATCCGCCAAAAGCATTAGTCAAATATAATATATCAGCATGCAGAGTAAAACAAAGCTTGCTAACATAAGCACATTATCTACTTATGCAATGGAATTCAATCGCTCCAGATATTTTATGTTGAAAATGCAATATAATAAGCTTTGTATTTTTTCTGCACCACAATCAAAACTATGTTTGTTTAAGTGACAGAGATCAAGATAGATGCATTCACTAGATCTAAATTTGCTACTGAGCTAGCTAAGAGGCGGACACAGAAAAGTTTGCTACTCTGTTTAATTAAACAGCTAAGGTACAGGTGCGAGTTGGAGAGTAGTGTTTGGTATCTTCTTAGTCTTTCTCATCTTCTGAGTGATGCTGTAGTTCTGCAAGTGTGTGGAGGTCAGCTTCAGCTTCAGCAATGTAATCTTGGCAATGTTTCTAACAGGTTATTTGAAGGAAAATTGTGCAATTTCTCTTAGTGAGTTTGTGTGCTACACTTTCAGAAAAAAAGAGTACGTTTGCACCTTTGCTTGTCACTGGGGCTGTACTCTTAATGGTCTGCCAAATGTACCCTATAGCTGTAGGTAAGTGTACCTTTTAAGGTGCAGAAATGGACTCGGAGGAACATGGCAAAGGTACAAACAGCATTACTGTACCATCAATGGTACAGAAATGTTCCTCAAAGACCATTTCTGTATTTTAAAAGGTACAATTACCTACAGCTAAGCATACAGCTTGCAGACCCTTGAAGGTACAGCCCCAGTGAAAAGCAATGGTACAAACTGGTAGTCTTTTTTCTGACAGTATAGAACCAATGACTTTTGACTTCCTGAATGAGCTGGATTGATGGCTTTGTGAGATATGGTCAAGTCTGTCCAAGTAGTTGTCTGGAGGAATCATGTCTGATGTTATACATGCAGAGAGGGGGTGTAGTTCTGGTCTGAGGTGATGCAAAGCTTCTTTGAAGTCCTTGATTGCCAATTTGCTGAGTTGAGGAGGCTTACTTCAGGAAGCAGGGTATATGGGTTTCACATACTGACCTGCAAAGAAAGTGACGTCCATCCAGCAGGACACCTCAGTGCTGAATGGCAAAGAGAAAAATATTTTATGTCTGGCTTTGTAGTAAACAAATAGTCACATAAGTGATAACATTTAATAATAATAATGCTTTTAGCTATATGTGTACGTGAAAGTTTACATCACTTACAAACGGGACTTATTCCTTGAGTTTTTAATGACCCGTTTGGAGAAGACAGCTCAAACAAGCCTGCTACTCAAGCAAACATATTATTGTACGTAATGAATAACACAATTAAGATTCTCTGAAGGAAATATGCATTTTTAAATAAACATTAAACGGCAGCAAGGTAAGATAACCGGAAATGCAGGCAAATGGTCATTTAGGGATTTTATTCATACTGATCCAATCCATGGCACAATACTATGCAGTATGCATAAAGGAATGAAATACCTAAACAAAATGTGTATAGCTGGATCGTTTTTCCTCCTTTTACACTATAGTTTATACAACTGATAAGAGTTTCATTTTTATAAAAAGGATTTTCCAAATGCACTAACATGCTGTTTTTCTAAGTCCTTTAATTTCTAACCTTAAATTCTAATCTTTAAATTCTTTCAATTATACAAGAAGAATGTTTGTCTGGCAAACAGACAGAATGGCAGACAGAATGATGTTTATAATTGTTTATAATTTATGTTGAAATGTTGATTTGTGAATCTAAAATGAAACGTTTATCAAATAAATAAGTAACAGAGCTAGATCCTCCAGATACAGTAACCAAACAATGAAGACTGGTGACAGTGATTAAAATGATTGTTTGTTCGTTTCAGTTTCGCTATATTTAGCACCGATGAGCAGCCACCTAACCCTTCGGTCTCCGGTCCTCAGAGTCAGCTGAGTGATGTGAATGCAGGGAGAGGTGCATTCTGGGCAGCTGTTTGTTGGAGTGGGTCAAGGAACTACAGTTATTTCCTCAATGACACACATTCAGCCATGTTTCAACTTGAACCCCCCCCCCCCCCTCACCACCACTCCTAAGAAAAAAAAAAGAATTAAAAGCACTATTAGTGAAGGTCAGTCTCCAGGGCGATGTGTAAGTCAAGTTTTTTCTTTAACCCCAGCCAACGTACTAAGCATGTACATTCCTTTATGATTATTGCCTGGACTTCATATGACATTCAACATACTGACCTTTTCCAATGTATATTTAAGTCTTATTCCTGTAGGTTTAATACGAAATAGGTCATATTATTATTACACAGACATAGTAACGCAACTTTAAATCATGCTTATCCTCACGTCAAGTTAGTCAGCCTCCGTAGTCAATCATTTCCCCAATACTGTCAAATTGGACTGTACGATCCAGACGGTCAGAGTATCCTCTTCCTATTGGAGAAAAATTTAAATAAATTCGCACCTCAGATCACTTCATTCCAGCCTTACAGCTCGACGAATATCGCACAATCCTTCTTGAAGTGGGGATCCTTTTCATGCAGTAGTTTGTGTGTGGGTGCGTGTAAAGTCAATGACATTATTATATGATGCTGTTATATATAAAATAAATATTCGGAGAAAATTTTATATATACTTTCAAAGTTAGTGGGATATTCGAAAAAACAATACGCAGTGCGACTACAGTACATTTGGCGACGTTGTTGTTACACTGGGACCGAGGACGCTGATATCTTTACCCCAGTATCGGTGCACTGCTGTGTACTGCGGCACAAGGTATGGGAGACACTGTTTCCATTGGGAAATGGGATGAAAACGCGTGCAATGCCCAGATTCGAGTCACAAAACGCAAAAGAAAAACTACATTCCTTTGGTACGAAATGAACTAACTGAATCAAATAGATGGATCCCAATGTGCCACGTGAATAGATCACTTTGCTACCCTGCAAATTATTATTTTAGAAGGATTCATATATCAAAGGGGATAGGCGCAGTATGATTTAATATTAGAAGCCATTAAACACATGACCCCTGACGCGTCATTGTCGTTATATTTCGGTTACGTATTCGTCTTTCCCTTCGCCATCCTTACTGTTCATCTGCAGGTTTCAGGCAAAATAATCCCCAGTTTAATGTAATTGGTCTGTAAGGTCCAGCTATGTCAAGCGGTCAAGGGGTTAAAATAGATCATCAGATTGTTAATATGACGCATACGTGTTAGCTATTGTACCAGATCCCACGTGTAATTTACATTAAACAAATTATTGACTAAATTATTTTTTTCACTTATATGATAGGCCCATCAATGTATTATTTTCCAGCAATTATATTGAATAAGTAAACCGCCCAATTTGTTGATTACGTTAGCTCGACCAACATTATATAGCCTATAATTTTCATTTTCCTCATTTCCTACATTTACGATGAAACGTAAAAAGGACGTAGGAGCTCGTATTAAGAGACGCCATCTGCGGAAAGTCTCTAACAGATATTCGCACTGAAGCTGCAACACCCGGTTTAACATTTATCTCATCCGCTTGTGTGTCAGGATTCAACTTGACGTTATATTACATCTGCCATGTCACCTTTTACGTAAATAATACCGTTTTATTGCCACGGCAACTGGTTTGGCATCACCTTCTATAAAATAAACATAGATGAAAGAAGGATATTTACGTGTTTTAAATAAATATAGGTAGACCTACACCTGTAAGCCAATTAGATGCAAAACTTGCAATTTTTGCAAACTGCAAAATTCAATGTAATAATAAAAATGTCTATGCGCCCATGTCGTCTGTGCGCAAATATACGGATAGTTCCGCACGTAGCAGTTGCTTAATTTTACCTAGCTGACGAAAATGGCAGACAAAGCAGGTCTAATCCATGGTGTACGTCAAACATTTGATAAACACCACTCACAGAAAACAGTAATTTGTTATTCTGTTTTCACCACTGCATAAATAGATGAGTAATGTAATACATTTTCAGATCTACTATATCCTAAAACCAACCTGTGAGGCGAGTGGGTCAGCGCGGCTTCATGACTCGCGTGGTGGGTCTCTAATTGATGATGCATGTAATATATGTGGGCCTACGTGACATATTTCACAATTCTTAGTGTGGGCAAGATATTTAAAGAAAATATCGTTTTCACTTTTGCATTTGCATGTTACTTAATAATTATTTGATTAAAACGAATGTTTTATAATTAGATTAGAGATTATAAAAGAGTTTTATAAACGGTAAATGTTGTGTTAGGAAGTCCATAAATATTATTATAATATTATTTCCAGTCTGAAACGGATCAGAAAGTTTATTAGGATTCTTATTTTACAGCCTGAACTACGAATCTGCGTCATTCGTATTTTTGTGCAAAATAAATGGCGCACGAAATTAAGGTTGGAAAAACCGCTACTTTTACTTCGGAGTAAATCAATCTCATTGACCAACCTTCCCTGCGTTAATAGCTACTCTGAGACATGCACGACGTCTGCAACACTAATACATTTAAACGTGTGATCAAAATTTAATCATAAAAATAAAAAGGCGTATTTAGTAGGCCTAATTAAAGGAAATGTTGCTGTATGCGGCTTAATGTAAACGAAGCATACTTATTGGCGTCTGTACAGCTTCTTTAAATTACAAATACATTTCAATTATTCATTTCAACTTAAAAATAATAAAATTAAATAATTCCACTTAAAAATTTCCACCATCTCAATGACATATTTTACGATGAAGAATTATACGTGAAACATTTGCGCAATGAAAATGAAAACAAAACGTTACTACAAACCCCTGCTTCATTTTAGTATTATTTCTTACGAATTTAAATATCACCGAGAAGAAAAGGTCCAGATTATACCGCACTGTACGATTTATGTCAAACTTTTATTAGTGAAATAATCCTTAAGATGTATTTCCACATATGGCGTTATCATACATAATCCTCAAAAGACAAGACACATAAAATCTGACATAATTCGGAGATCGCAGTACAATACCTCTTTTTACCTCAGCAAACAAAAGCCTATGAAAAGTGACAAGTCTTTTGACAATAAATAATAATCATAGTTTTAGTACAGGAATAAAGAGAATCACCACTGGTTATTTTAACCAATAACTATACACATCTTTGCGGGAATAATGTTCTTTGACTGACAATAAACTCTCAAATGTTCCCATGATGTTTGTGGCAAAATAGAGGTATACCTCGTCGCGATGCTTTAGTACTTGGGCTTTGACATAATTCAACAAAAAAAATTAAGAGCGGTATCTGTAAATCCCTCTCCAATTTTCATTTACTTTCGGGTCAATGAAAGCTGGGTCATCAACGTAAAATAATTTTATTACCAGTTTTTTCTCCTCTTGCTTTCTCGTGTCAATGCCTATATTTTCATTTCCGTGTAAATCCGCCAGCCATTATTACGTATAGAAGATTTCTTCCAGGTCTATTGATTTTGTGAAGATTGTGGAGCTCTTTCGTGTGATTATTCATCCTTGTTAGGCATAAGCACTGGCCAAACTTCTGCTCCAAAAAGGCAGCACCATTTAATCAAGCTGAGGCGTGGTCCGTATATTTCACAGGCCAGAATCACACAATTTCCCTGCAACTCTTGGTGATCTTCTCATAAGTTACTCCGCAGACTCCCCCGGGGTACGTATAGGTGCATTTCAGCTTCGTGTAATTCCTATGATTGTCTTCACAGTGTTAACTTACAACCAGAGGTCGTTTAAATAAAGAGGCTTCGTGCAGTTGAATTAGCTGTAGTGTTCGCATGTAAAAATTACGGCGCAAAGGGATGTAACTGCCGTCATTTTTCGTATCCTTCTTATCGACACCACGTTTCCCCAAACTTCTTAAAAACTAGTCCAGTTCCTTCACGCCTCTAAGGGACTCGACACCATACTGTTCGGTGTATCTGGTAGTTGAGAGGACATCGATGCAACTTCACTCCCAGTTGAATTGGACCCTGGGCCACCTTCCGAGAAATTGACCTGAAAAAAAATTGGAATAATTCAACATCTTCGATGCCAAAAAGAAAAGTGAATTCGAGCCGAGGAATATTTGTTATGCATTGTCCAGCTGCTGAAATTATACGATCCGCTATCTTAACTGGATCTTGTCTTGGGGAACGCGGACTGGGTGCGATCCTTGGTGCGGTAAATCCCACGCACGATGCCCGCTGGTGGCACTCACCAGCTGCTGAAATGCCGGTTGGTCAATGTCACTCTGCAGCGCGAAATCACTCAGGACTTTCCAGGGCGGCTGGTAACTCTGCACCTCCACTGGGTTTGCCTGCAAACCACCGTCGTGTCTCTCCGGACTCGCGGCCACCATTGGTGTCCCTGTCATTCCCTGGATATTCTGGAGGGGGCCGGATACAAAAGAAGACTAACATTAACAAAACATAGGCTATGTGGATGCACCCCTCCACTGCATTTTACGCGGAACTCTAAATATGATGTATAATACTAGAGACTATATATTCAGGGAAAATAATAAACGGCAAAAAATGAAAATCTCTGGAATGCCACGACACTGAGAGCCGACCACAAGTCACAGTGTTCCGCTAAATAAGGAAAAGATATCTGGTGTTCAAGCATATCCATTCAACCCCCCCTCCCCCCACCCCCGACAGTGAGGCCTCCTCTATAACATAAACATTAAATAACATAGCGTCATAGCGTAACTACACATAGTGAATGATTCTCATTTCGATTGTCCAGTTTTGTTTTGCACTCATTTTGTCTTTTGCGCCGTCTTTAATCCCTCTTCATTTAATATATCCTTCCTTTATTTGCCTTTCGTGCCAAGTTGATTTTTTTACCTTAAGAGCATGTTTATTTGTTCTTTGCTCACCGTTTTGTCGTTGGACTGCTGCTGCTGTAGCTGTTTCATCAGTATACTCCTCTTCTTGTCTTTGCAGCGCTTGTTTTGAAACCAGACCCGGATAACTCTGGGGCTGAGCCCTGTCATTTCCACCAGCTGTTCCTTCATGAGAGCGTCGGGTCTCGGGTTGGCGTTGTAACAAGTCCGCAAGGTGTGTAACTGCTTCTCGTTCAGCACCGTCCGGACCCGCGTCGTTTTCTCGGGCTGTTTGTGAATATGAGGTCGAAGTGCCGGCTGTCTGGCAGATATGGGCTCTGCTGCGAAGATTAACGAGAAAATATAGGCTAAGAAGTCACACTATCTTATTATTAGGGCTAAACCGTTGGTCTATATATAAATATGATTGCTGGGGGTGGTTAAATGGCTATCACATGAGTCTACGGTTTTAGTGTGAATGTTATCGATTAATCGCAATTATAAATCTGTACATATATACTTAAACTGTCCCATAACATTATATATAGTAGCGTAGTTGACCTTGAAAGTATCAGAAGTATGAAGCCTAAAATAGTTTAGATAGATAGATAGATAGATAGATAGATAGATAGATAGATAGATAGATAGATAGATATTGGGTTCCCCAATTTCATATTTAGATGTCGGGTCCACGTTTAACGACTTTTTTAGAGTCTGTTCCCTGTGCCCACGACAGCCCCACCCCATACACACATGCAAAAATGTAATTTCCTTTAATGTTTCACTTAATCCTGATGACAGCGCAACTAGCTTCACAGAATAATAAATTAATACCGCAGTGCTGTTCTTTCAAGTAAAACGTTATAAGAAAAGTTTTATCTCACGACAAAAGTGCTGAATAAAAGATTTCTGGTATGCTGTGTATGAGCACTCGGAATATTATGCAAAACAACGCTCGCGATTGCCTATCTAATTCTGTAAAACATTTGCACGTGTTACCCCTGTATACTTAGTAAAAACAAGTACGTAAACTAAAATATCACCATCATAATATTTAGGTTTATCATGATCAACCAGTCACTTAACAATTTATTCCGGAAATAGATCAATTGATTTTATAAGACTGGGAGGCACCTTGATTATTATTAAATAATAATTAAGTCAATCATAGATTCAAGATGCCTAAGGGTGTGAGCTGCCGCTTCCATGTAGACAGTCGACGGTAAAATGCGCAACCAACCTGCCATCTGCAATGGTCTTGCTGGGTGTAACGGGCTTAAGGGGTCCCCTGCTCCCATCGTGGCCCGCTCCACGACGTCGTGGTCTGCCCTGCAGAAGAGGCCGTCTTCGCGCAGGGCGAACTCGTCCCCCGGGATGAGTTGCCGGCTGCAGGCCACGCAGCGAAAGCACTCAATGTGGTAGACCTTGGAGCGCGCCCTCATCACGAAGTCGTTCTTACTGAAGCCGATGTTGCATTTAGCGCACTTTATACCGTATAACCTGCGAGACAAACAGCACATGGCGGACAAAAACGGTGTTAAGTTAGTGCAAAAAGCTAACTGAAAACATCGGAGCTGTGTCATTTTCCCAGTTTTCACAGTGATGAACGGCCGGGCGAAATCTCTGTAACGCGCAACACGCGGCATTATTATTATTATTATATTATTATTATTAATAATAATAATAATAATAATAATAATAATAATAATAATACGATAAGAATGAAAATATTACGTCTGTGTGTGATAATTACAGCGAACACAACATTGTGCATTTCATTGTTTTTAATATGAAAACGTTGTTAGAAACTAGACCCATTTCGTTTCTTAAGGTTGACATGTAAATTAAAAAATCCAAAGTTAAATTCATCAAACACACAGGCCCATTTCAATGGTCTTAAATTGTTTATGATTATAATTATATTTAATTTGTCATAAAAATACTTTATAATAATGAGTAGCCTACTGCATGTAACAAATATAATTTGTTAAATTATGTGTTTTTACAAAATGTTACAACTGCTGTAATTCCGACGTTTGTGCAATCGACGTCTAAGACTGATTTCAAAAGCTTTTATGCAATATATTTCCAGCATGTTCTAAATATAGCCTATATAAACATAAAGTACGCAATCTGCTTTAGCACTCCATTCATAATTCTTAAAAAAAACCTTAGGAGTTTTTTTCCTAAGGACGCTTTTCCCTGCATAAGCCGGACCCACCTGATGTAGTCCCTTTTGCAGTACGTTTTTCCCTCTCGAACGAAGCAGGTACAAGACTCGTCCAGGTACTGATTGCACTCTGCACATTTCAAACAAGCGGCGTGCCACTCCAGGTCCGGAGAAACCCGTAGAATATACTGGTCGTGAATCTGATTTCCACACCCGACACAAAGCGAGACCAGGCGCTTTTCTATGAACAGAACGTAAAATGTGGCTTAGCACAATGTAAACAAAACGTTTGCCCGCGGTATAATTTTACAGTATAGCTGTCCAAACGTTAAATGCCACCAATAAGAAAGTAAGGTAATATTGTAATAATAGGATAAACAATTTAACTGTATTGCTTTGACCATATTACTAATAACAGTACTTGTATTGTAATTTCTGATCTTTTAAAACAACTTATACTATAAATAATAATCATCATAACATTATTATTATCATTATAAGTTTATTTCAAACACCGTTTACAACTGCAATTTCTATCTAAATTACTATCTAGGGAAAACTGACAAATGTCATTAGGCTATGAACAAAGCTGTAGGACGTAATGAAACAGTAAAAAGCTATTGATTTACAGATAATATATATACATTTTTAACAATTAGATAAAGCAGTCTAATAAACTTGCCCGCTGTCTTTCCGCAACTATAACGCAACTATTAAGAAAACAGTTGGTACCCAGATTAGAGGGAAAAGGTCCTCGTTCAATTTCAACTAAAACTCTGCTGATTCTTTTCTGGGAAAAAACTTTCATTTTTCAAAATATCAGAAAAGACCAACTATTCCACTTACTTTTCGGCGGATCACCCATATCTCCCATGTCAAGAAAGTAAGGCGGCGTTAGGTCCACTTTTAAAAAACGAAGTGCTGCGCTGCAGCGAAATGTGATGTTGCGATTTTCCACCGCCGTTTTCAGGACTCAGCAGCAGTTAAAGGGTGCGAGGCGTCTCAGGGCTGCTCCGGACCGTATTGTTCGCCTTGAAAGTAGGGGTGTGTGCGCACGCCGCAATGCCTAGTCCCAGTGCCGGCGGGGCACTCGTGTCCTTATCTCCCACCCATAGCGTGTGCTCTAACTCTAACTGCACCGCCATTGGCCTGACGTAGTGAAGGCGATCGTCATCTTTATGGGAAGCTGATTGGTCATGGAAGAAGCGAACAACTGTCCCTATTATTACTTTACAACTCCCCAAGTCCTGTAGTAGTCATCTGGGACGTATCCTACGGGTCATTCTCCTCCTAAGAAGCGTGTTTCCCTGCCTTTGCTCGATTTCATCTCTGTTGCAAGAAATCTATAGACTTGTAGTTTTTCTTTAAAAGACCAGCTATGTATTGAATTATTTTAAAATAATAAAAAAGAGATTATGACTTCACATGTTGGCGTATTAATTTATGTGCTGTTTTGCACATTTTTTGCAGGTAGTGGTAGCGATACGGAGGGACATTTGTACCCTGTTTACCTAATACAATTACGTAGGCCTACTGTACATTTGCAGAACGTTGCACCAGAACTATATAGGACCTAAGAGTTGCTTCCTATAATCTAAAACATGCACCTGGACATTTTGATGCACCTGGACGTGCATGATGGACGTTAGGCCTATACATACTGCTACCAATGTCTTTCTGTGATGCTTATATGACCATAATTTCACTTTAGTTAAGATTAAATCTTGTCTGCAGTTCTGAAAAAATATACAGCAGTTTGGGGAGGAAAAAATTAATGCTATACGCTTTGACGATTTTCGCTTTGAAAACAAACGTAATTTTTGTTATCGCAGCTAATGGTCGTCCTCCAAACGCGGGGTTTTATACTCAAAGCGATGGCAGCTCTACAGGCAAAACAATGCTAATACTTCTCAGGTGTATCAGGCAAGTGTTTTACCTAAACAGCAGGCATTCGCGAGTTTTACAGCCTTGCGGAGGCAAGGGAGCGATAGACAACCTACTTTCACTTATTAAATATATAAATAATATACTCAAGATAGTGTTTGAAAATATTCGCGGCAACACAGTTGAACCCAATTTGCGAAGTAAACTGCTATGCGCCTGGAACGCAAACACGCCCTCTTGCGTTAAAGAAAGCAGTGCGTCTGTCTGTGGTTAACAAAGGCGAAATGTAAATGTGACACAACGAAGATTAAAAAAAGCGAATGTACTGTGTCAGTTATACTGATAAGGAGAGGCATGAGTTAATTTTAAGCATCTGAAATAATCCATAGTCATCGAATACATTAAAATGCTATCAAAATATAATTTAACTTTACTATTCTCTCATAATTAGATAAATAACTTATCTTATTGTATATTTAGTAGTGTTTTGAATGTGTTCATTTGAATTATTTGATACTTGAAATTAGGGCTTATTCTTAAACGCATTTTCACATTTCATTGTTTTTTTTCTTCTTTTTTTTAAAGCCAGATATTACATTCGACGTCACATAGATATTCTTGGTCTGCATTAATCCATAGTCCGTCCCAGGGAAGAAGGTATTCCCCTCCTGTGACGCCAGTTTATCTTATCTCACAAAATGTAGACAAATTAACGCGACAAATCTAATATATAATAGGCCTAGTGTCAGCGGTTTACATAGTTATCTGTCTGGTGTTTGATACGTGCTTCATCGCTTTAGGGCTGTTTGCAGGTAATTGTCCTCCCCAGTGAAGATCAAGGCAAGAAGCAGGTGCCAGTACAGCCGGATGTGATCGAGCGGTTTCATGCTGAATCGCGCTGATATATAGACTTGCATTGAGAGACTGTCCTGTCCACAGTGGGCTTTAGTATGATTCATTGCCTCCTATTAGTCACTGCACCTTTAGCTTGTGCACGATGCTTTGCCACCGCCCGTAACTCACGCGGTCCCCAAGACAAGTCTCTCACGCGGCAAAGTCACCAACGGAGAACCTACGGAAGTACAGTAACGAGGGAAATGATGAGTAGGATACTGCTGCTGCTGCTGCTGCTGATGATGATATCTCGCCAATGGTTATTATAGATCGAGGGCATTGAAATCATTCTGTAATGAGCTGTGTACGGCTTGTTCATTCGCCTTGATATAGTAATAATGGCGCTTTGGTGGTCAAACGCACTCGGGCACAGTTCACATTGCCTAGTGTGAGTA
>JAABNX020000046.1:4722840-4735621 GCA_015163995.2 Mormyrus lacerda
ATTTTTAAAGCAGACCAAAAGGAAACCCTCTGCATTGTTTTCAAAGGGTATTTATTTCTTGCATGAACACTTTTAAGCAAATATTAAATCTCATATGGAAAGTGCAACATGCATGTTTTGGTTCACAGTTTCCTGTGTCCAGTTTATTGGGGTGTGGGGGGACAGCTTTATAGGACCTGTTTGTCCCTCTTCGCCTATTTCATTTGGATGGGGAAAAATCTATGAAAACTGCTCTTATTTTTTGTACTATATATTAAATATACTGATTTGTTCAAGTAGCGAATCACACTTTATTGCCGTATCTTTGCGTATGACTGAGCATGAGTTAATCATTCTAATATTGCACAATACAGGGGAATCTGGCAAAGGCACAACCGCAAAGTAACAAAATTCCGCTGTCTTAGCATATTAACATAATAGAGGAAGAATAGGTTTTATGACAATAAATTTCATTCGTTCTGAGAATGCAGTGCTTGTGACTCATGAAACCATTCGTTTCGTGAAACTGATTGAGCGACTTCAAGTGGCTGTAACGTGAGCCCCACAGCACAGTGAACTGACAGCCATGTGAACGTGATGTCAACGAGCGCCGCGCAGCCAAGCAGATACTAAAGTGCTCTGCACGTGTCACGTGAACGAGGCTATTATAACGAGAGTTATAAACGGGAACATAAACACTGGCAACTAAGGGGCCAAAATACTCCATGACCTTGCATTGACTGAACTAATGTTTTTCTGCTATTATACCTACTAGCAATTAGAAATGTTTTTGCTATTTATTTTATGCAATTTAAACAGCCTGGGACCAAGACTTTCAATTGAATTTAATCAATCCATCCATCCACACATTCATCATCCCACCCCTTATCCAGGACAAATAATCTTTATACTTCCATACCATAAGAGCACCATTTGCAAAGCGTCACACCTAATGTTTAAAAGTTGTCAAAATAATAGTAACTCTCTCTTGAAAATGTCTAGTTGTTCAGCTGTAGAAATTTCCCATGATCCACCAAAGATTGAAAAATATGGGGCTGTTGAAAAGTTCCTTCCTTTCTGCGACTTATCCCTGAATCATTTCTGCTTTTACATACCTCAGATGAAACAAGGGGAGAGCAGAGGTGTAACCTGGCTTAACGTAAGAAGTTTATTTTGGTTGCCATGGAAATTATCTGCCTCACTGGGTTCCTGTCACCCTTAACCTGCTGTCAGACAGGCCTTCATTTATTACAGTGGATCTGCATTGGTTGGTAAAAATGCTCCTGTATTTCTTTCTCCGACTTACTTGAGATCCACCGCAGTGTCATTTCATCAGCGTAGGGCAATGATCTGAAGTGGATTTCCATGAATGGGTGTTTACATTAGCATTGGAAAAAACAGCCCCCCAGAATGAAATTGAAACACCCTGGACTCACATGGTATGACTGTCTGCAGCTACACGCTTTATGCTATATGCCGAATTGTGTTATTTATCCCTATTTTGGTTGTTTTTCACAAGAGCAAATTTAGATTTGAATCCAGGGTCAGGGTTTCCCAGGGCTGTGTTATGTTTGGCCATCCACAGTTCCTCCCTTCCCCCTCCACCATGTACAGAGCAGAAGATGGCTGCATCCCTGGGTTGCACGGTCCAGTCAGACAGCTGTTATTTAACACCCCCAACAGATCCATAAGAAAGGTGGTTACGCAGGATGAAGGGGGATGCATCTACCACCACTTAGAGAAAGACCATGTCAAAAAGCTTGTGCAGGAGAATTTTAGATCTCCTAGATGACAAAATCTACTTATGTACCACTTTTTATATACACTTCCAGTACCTTCTAGCCAGAAGCTAGATTAATGATCATTTGGATAATTTTTTGAATTTCACTTAATGGAACTATGGCATGACAATACGACTATTTCATCTGCTGAAATGTGCGACTGCCGATGGCGTGTATGTGAGCTGTGCCAGGAGACAAGCAGGCCAGGATATGCAGCAGTGAAGTATATTTACGGTGATATTACGTATGTATCGTAGCAAAAAAGTCAATGAGGTTTTGAATAAAAGGCATTACCTCCTGGTAATGCAGTTTCCTCCAACAGTCCAAAGACGTGCGTTTCGGCGAAGTGTCATTTCTAAATTGTCTGTATTATGCGTGCGGGTGCCCCGTGATGGACAGGCATCCCAAGTGCTGTACCGCCTGGGACAGGGTCCATGGCCCTGCCGACCTGAATGGGACGCTCAGACGACAGAGATACATATAAAATCTACAGATGATCTAATGTGTTATTCCACTTACATATTAATCTCATTGGTGTCCCATATCCCAGCAGCTCCTGTTTTGCACAAAAAACTGGCAACTTACCGTCATCCTTATCTATATCTGTTTGTCTGTTTTTCCGAATAGCAATAGTCTGAAACATCTGAAACAAGTTTGAACTTTATGGTTTTTCTGCATCTGGCTATTTACAACGCTGCACTGGAAGGCTCCCTGTTTATAGATTTCATATAACAAATGATATATGGTAAAACAATATATATATGGGCTACATAGTTGTACGATAATGGTGTTTATCTCCAACAGCATCTTCACCCTCTTGAGAATAACACAGACACAAGCTCTCTGTAGTCTTCTTGCTCGGTGGCTGAAATATACCTTCTGCTCATTTCTCAGACCATGTCTCTAATGTCAATCAAGATGTTACTGTCATTCAAAGCATTCAATACGGCAGCACAGCTCCTCCCAAGTTTGCTAACATCGCTCAATTAATGGTTGAGGTGGAAGCCTGTCCTGACTGCATTAAGGTGTACGTCTCACATTAACGGTGTCTACTGTAACCATCACGCATGACTGAGATGGTCAGAGCAAGAATTAATAGAACCATTTGAAGACATACGTGGTTGTTAATATAATATGACATGTTTAAAAATCATTTGGGGTGTACAATAAATAAACACTGTTAATCTTTATAGTGTAAAAGCTGAGCGCTACTCTATAAAACAAATCATATAAAAGTCTGACCAGGAAGCAAGGAAGACTGAGTTTAATATCTACATTTACATTTTTAAAGAGTCTGTCTTTTATATTAGCATTAGCATAGCAAAAATAAACCTGTTTGTAAGTTATGAAAAGTCTGGCGGGTAGCTAAAATAGAAATACCCACTTTTACTGAACATGTACAAAAGATGATGTTCTGTAAAAAACACACATTTATTTAAACTGACACTTTTTTTCTGAATGCATTGTTTTTGTTGATTTAAAAACTTTGAATTAGCAAGTAAATTTATTATGTGCTATGAAAAATGGAAAATGCTACACACCTACACAATCAGAATTTTTAAATTCAACGTTTAGGGGTATGACTTAAAGCCCTGAATTATACCAGATATTTTCAAAAGGCAGCTAGCTGTAAAAACGATACAAAGGACACAACTGCTGAAATAGGGAAAGTTTTACGCCTGGACTAATTACTATAATTACTCTGCATTTCGTTTTGTCTTAGGGAAGATGTGACATTTTGACATTCATTTAATTTGACTGTTTAACTGCGCATTCGTGCATCTCATGATTATATCTGAAACACGGGAAAGGGACTACTGTTTTGAGTGCTGAAGGCCGTTTTTGAGTGTTGTGGGCCTATGGTTTTACATTAGTATAATATTTGTGTGTAGAAGTAAAATTCATCATCACTAAAAACTTTTTGAAAATAACGTTTAGGCAACCAAATACAGTTATATATCCTTCCTCCTGACTGTTTCAAATGGTTTTGGACACGCACAGATTACTAATCTTAAAGTTCCCTGATGTTGTTAAAAAAAAATAAGCGCAAAATAATTTAAGATTTTAAGACGCGTAAAAGATAAATCGTACATTTGCAACGCATGCAGACTCACCTACGTTATTTAGCATAAAATGTTAATAAAATTCATACTAAGTAAAAGCACTACTATATTTTCTAACCCAGTTTTTCTAGGAACTATTCCTAATAATAAAAATTAAATAAAAATTAATCTACCTATGTGCAATAGCATAGCACAATGCTCTTCGGCCGTTTAAGACGTTTTAATTTGCTTACAACTGTTAACACTCACATCTTTTTACTGTGCAGCCTTTTACCAGCGTATTATTATGGTTGCATACTGTGCACTAAATGTCACACTCTAATGAGAACAAAGCGAGCGTCGGAGCGGGGTGACCCTGCCTGGCTGCTTCGCATAACACTGCGCTTCCCAAACAGGCCAGCATTATCTCTTTGCTGCTGGCTGCAGATAAATACCCTGCCAAAACACAAAATGCATCGCTTTCTTTGCATTGATCATATTGTTCTCGCCGAAAACCGACATACTGATCTCATGTTCGTGCTCCGAAACGTTTATTCTCCCAATGATTTCATTTAAGCGAGTTATTAATCTGCGAGCGTTTAATCGATTGATATGAATAGTCGATTGATGTGAAAGCTCAAACCTTTGTTTTGGGTCATTTGCCCGACATACTTAACGTGAATAATCTTTTAGCCTACGGCATATAATTGAACGTGTTATATACAATGCCAGGGAATCACTCAAAATCAAAGCCAATCCGGTTGCCTCAACGAATATGCTATATGTGTAAATAATGTTTCTTGAGACCCGGTGGTAGTAAGCAAATCGACAGGCACATTAAGACAAGATTATTCGATATTTCTTTGATTTAAAGGACACCATTCTGATACCTGAAAGGCATTACGCTTCCCGCTCTGTTTCCTTGTACTACCCACTGGGAGCATCAGCGAACTAACACTATAGTAAGTACAGCCATAGAAAACAATGAGCATGCTTATGAAAATGCGGCATAATGTGAATCTTTCCTATTTATTTTCTTGCCTTTTACCTATCGTAACGGTTTATCGAGACGTTCAGAAATTAGGATCGCATGCTGTGCTTAAAAGATTTTCTATTAGGAACCGGCGGCTCAGAAGAGGAATTTAAAGAGGAATTAAATGTTGCGCGGTTTAAAGATTAATGAACAAGTCTGAATACTGCAGATTGCTGAAAACGATAACGTGCTAATTGGGTCCGGCATCTAAAACACCGATGATAGAATAGACTGTGCATCTATAATGCATTGCATTTTCTAATTTTACACTGTAACAGGAACTTGAATTTTTAGATTCACGGACGCAGTTGAAGAAGCGTCGATGTCACAGTACTGCAGGCAGCTTTCGAGCATCGGATTTTCGTCTGATCAGATTATAAATTGTGCTTAATCCTTACTCGATCTGCCGCTGCCCTCCTAAATTCAATATTACTAATGTAAAATCTATTGGCTGCTTTTAACAGATGCCTAAATCTCCTCAATCCGATTTTTCGTAATACTTTCACTATTTTTAAATCCTTTCTGATGGCCTTTCGCGATTGTTTTGGAAAAAAGAAAGTGTGCTGTGTTATACATTGGCCTACCGTATAGCACAAAATACAAGAGCGCACCTTTCACGGGAAACTGTGGATGCGGTTATACAAAGGGAAACAATTCCTTGTAGCCAGCACATCACAGTAAGGATGCATCTTTCCCTTGGTCGCCAGACTAACAAACAAACAATAAATAAATAAACCAACAAATACTTATAACCAAACTGTTACTTGTCACAACATACAGTAGACGTCGGGATGCCTAAACCGTATATAGGAATCATGGCGTATGCATTAAATGAGATAATTAGTTCATAATTAGTTCAGTATTTCTTTAACCACATTATCGTTCTATTCTCACAAAATAAATATGCATATGTCCCATTTTAAATTATTCATTTGAAGATCTTTTCCCTCCTGTCGGCTCCATATGAATCATTTTTTGCAGGTATAATTATCTATAAACAATTTTACCACATTAAACGTGAATCGCAAATGCAGTACGCAGATTGAAAATACAGATATTTGACGTTTAGACGTATTTAGTACTAAAAGAACATATAGGCACACTAATCATATAAACACACTACTAAATAACACACACGTAACAAAAATACAATAAAATAATATTTGTCGCTCTTGGAAGCTAAATACAAATTAAAACAAATTAAGCCAACAAAAAATATAAATTCTTCTCACCATTTCATTGCCTAGCACAAACATATTACAAATCATAAATGAACGGCAATTGTCCGTGTAAATTCATTTTTTCATGCTATTTACTGTTTTTACAGCCAGAATACTTACACTATCTTATTTAGACGCTTTCTGTTTACCTAGTTATCAAATAAATAACCAAACGTCACTTTGGTCGAAACATTATTACGGTTCTGTTTGTGTTTTATAAATAAAAGTTTTTTTTTTTACATTAAAAGTTTAATAAGATATCCATTTAAAAGTAAGTTTTGCTGTCATATAAAAGCAGCCAAAACACCTGACGATCGGGTCTTAAGGTTTAATTATGAACTAATTATTAAACGCATTATTAAATCAAATTAGCAAAGAAACTTGATAGTTTCAAACACTGAAATGAATGCTAAAAGTCACATAAATGTAGACATTCTTAAATTAAAATAACTAATGGTTAATAACCACCAGAAACAGAAATCTTGAATTTAACATTATAGGTACTCTTCGTAGTCAAACTGAACTGATGAACATTCGTATAATAAATAGAAATGGCGGGATTGTAAATATTCCAAATATAATTGTTTTGAACGCATTGTTTCTCACTGTTCTCGTTAATTCGTTATGTTAAGTTGAAATGTTTAAAATAAATACATTCTTCTATTTAAATTTATTGTTAGAACAAAATATCTGAATATTTCCAGAACACATTTTATGTACTTACGAAGGAGCAGCTCTCTCGATTTCAGGAAATGTCTCCAGAACTGGACGAAGGTTTTTAATCTTCCCACAAAAACCGAATTTATATCTTTCAGTTCATCCTGTTGCAGGTGGCCAGTTCTGTGAATACTGAGCCGTTTCAATAGCACTGCCTCGCTCTTGGTCGAGCACCTTATAATTAATTTTAAGTTACTCAGAGCACCATATAATTAGCAACATAATAGAAAACAGTGTCGTTAAAAGCATGACTTACATACAGCTTTCGGTCCTAGCGCCTAGTTGTCAAGAATAACCGTGAAGTTACTCTATAAAAAGAAATGTAATTAAGTATTTGCTCATCACAGACGACAAATAGGTTCTGTTTTCTTATATATAAGGAATACTTTTTATTGATGCAGACAACTTTAATCTAACAATAACATCGTTGTATTTTCAACAAGACTAAAAAAACATCAACTCACACATCGTGCTAGATTTCTGTTACTGTTAAAACCAAAGTACACAACCAGTAGATGTATTAGAGTGTAAGCTAGAGGTCTGATACTTAGAACAGATTTTTTTCCTATTATAGAAATTGAGAGTGTATTATTTTGGAGACCGATACCACCACCTAGTGCAAAAGCAATGAAATTGCACTTCTTAACATTTGCCGCAGATCTATAGTGCCCCCTGCTGGAAGAAATTATATTCAGTGTGATTCAATGTATTTATTCTAAAGTTGGCTGTTTAAAAACACATGTAACACCGTGTTTTATGAAAACAAAGATTTAAAATGTTTCTCATTATGGTATTTATATAGCATTTCTCCTTGTGAGAGTCGAGGTGTCTCAATGCTAAGCAGGTCAGGCCAAATCAATCTTTCCAAAGCTAAGGCTCAATCTGCACCCCCAGACATTCCCAAATCAGTTGGGAAATATAATCCCTCCACACGGCCTGGGTATGTCCCAGTGCCAGATTAGCATTCGTATTTCTATCTAAATGAGAAGCAGAATTCCTCCAAATGAACCTTATTTGAGCTATTTGTACTCACGGCCTTGTTTTAGTGGTCAGTATTTACTGCCCATGACTATAGATGAGATGTAGATGTAGATTGTCAGGTCAACTATGAGACTCATTTAGCATTTTCTGGAGGTTCTGCTCAGATAAGGCCAAAAGAACAACATCATCTTAAAATAACAGGGATGTCACCTCTAGCCCCACATACTGGACACCAATTATTGTACCGGAGATCTATGATCAACTATGAGGCAATGAGGAATGAGAACATCAAATGTAAAAAAATTGCCCAGACAGGGGGCTCAGTTATTAATATAAATTGCCAAACTTTCGCAACATCATTTGTGTCACAGGTGCGTCCAGGGGCATTGGAGGGGCATGGAGACTTTAACAGATTCAGGGGATCCAGCAATATGTAGGGGCCTCAACCCCCCCCCCCCCCTAAAAGAAAATCAGCCAAGCAATTGAAAATGGCAATCCGAGCAGGGGCCCAAGGTGGCATTTTCTCAGGGGCCTGCATCAGTCACTGCATCAGTAACAGCAGTTTTTGTAGGGAAGCTGAACTTGATTACGGAGATGCTTGTTGACTTTCTTCTGGGTGTCCAAAATCTACAGATTCACTATAAACCTGACCATTTACCTTTGGCCTAGGATGTTCTGGTTCTGGTACCATGACATCGTCACACCTTCATCATTCCTCAGCTTTACATGGTCTCCCAGTGGGTATTACACTAAATACTAAAGTCTGGTCTGTATGGGTCCCTCCTTCTCATGCTTGCTACCAAAATGACATCCAAAATGCATCCCCCCACCTCACATGCACAAAGATGCAGCCTTTCCTGTTTTGTGCAATTTTATCTTTAAACAAAATGTGTGATGTGGGTTTATAGGGGAAAAAAGCATAGCAGTAATTGGGAATGTGGTTTTCATAGAATTCATAATCTGTAATGGTTTTGCAGTGTTAATCAGAATTGCAATTCGTTTATAATGTGGCACCATGGGTCTGGGATGGGGGTTAATGTACTCGTGGGCCAGCCTTCATTGTGTAATACTGTAAAGAGTGTAAATACACTGTCAGACAAAAGGGTACAGCTTTGGTACAGGTTTGTTCCTCAAGGTACAAACAACATTAATGTACCCCAAGCTCCTCAGAGTCCATTTTTCTAGCCTAAAAGGTACATTTACCTACAGCTAGGGTACAAATGGCAGGTCATTGAGGGTACAGCCCCAGTGACAAATAACTGTACCCTCACAGGTAGAAATTATATCAGTGAATGTAAAGGTGTCACGTTTTCATGTATTGCTGAATGTAGTGTTTCCCTGTGGTGGTGTGTTTGTAATCCCCCAGACTGAGTCCAATGTGTGTACTGATGGCTTCCCCTGTCCATGCCATTGCTAGAATTCTCTGGCAGTTACTCAGAATAAAGCTTTTATGGGCTAATAGTGCTTCTGTGTAACAGAACATTACATTGTTGCAATAATATGTTCAGTTGGACAGATGCACACTTATCTGAAATAAAAAAAATAATCAACACTCAGAAACACAACAGCTTATTTCCCCAAACCTCCAATCTCCATCTTCAGCAACCTGGTCTAGTCTTGAGCTTGCTAAGCAACAAACTGAATAAGCTGCAGTCATACTCTTCAGTTATGAATACATTACAGTAGCACTATTTCAAATAGATTCATGTAAGAAGCAGTGTATGTGACTTGCTGAAAAAGGAATTATGTAGATTGTAGCATAAATAGGATTCTCCATGCATCATAGTGCCCCTGTAGATCATTGGCAGGTTGCTGTCTGGTGGAAGACAGAGGTGTTCCAGTTCTACTTGGTGCTACCAATCCTACTAATAATAGGTCCTGTGGAACCACTAGCTGTCAAGAGGTCACTCTGGACCTTAGGCAGGGAAGCTTCAGGATAGGGCACCTCAGCCAGCATATAGTGATTTTCTGCATTGATACTGCCAGAAATAAGTACTTGAAATGAAATTATTGTTTAGCTTTCATTTGCACAAGGATATTTGAATTCTTTAGTTTTTGCGTATTCCATTCTGCTGTCCTTTGAGATAAGTTATATGGTATACTTGAGTTTAGGCGCTAGGGACATGCTACACGTTTTAACTGCTTGTCTGAGATACTTTTTTTACATCAATTCCTATAAATAGCGAATCTGTCTTAGCTAATACTTGACAAACAATAAACAACGAACGAACACATAGGTACATTTTCTCCATGCAAAAACATATGAAGACATCTGGCCAATGAGCACGCAGGATGTAATGTCGCCCATGCGCAAAAGGCCACCTTGATTCACGAGAAGCAAAAGCGAAAGTTTCTCGTTATCGCTTGTTTTTTTGTGAAATTTGATGGATTTTGCTGTAAACCAATGCGTACGCAATATGGAGGCGGGCTTACGCGGTTTGTCCAATTAAAACTTCTCCTGTTGTGCCTGGGTTGCCAGCAGTTTGTTGATGTAGTATCAGTATCAACATCCCTGTCCATGCTGGAGTATCTTTTATCTTATTTTCACAGGTAACATGGCAAGCCCACCATTTACAGAGGTACGCAATTTGTTGAAATGTTCATGTTAGGAATGCAGGGTTTGAAATGTCATAAGGTGCTTATTGGCACTAAAATGAAAGAAGTGATAATATATTGCCGCGTGTTTTATGAATTCGACGAATTTTCGATGTCCCAGTCTTTGCATGAAATGAGGTTTTTTCTGTTTAAGCGATTAAACTATATGCGGCATCACCAGGCTAAACGTCACCGTAGGTTTTCCTTAGATCCATGCATGCCTTGTACTAGAAGGTATTCAGTTAATGTGTATGGAATTTGTATACAAATAGTAGGTACATACGTCAGAGTTTTCCTTGTACTTCATTTTTAGTTATTAAACGTTGCAAACAATCAATTGGTTATAGCATGACCCCGTACTGTCCAGATTTGCTGTCCTCAGTAACTTAACTATCGATCGAAGAGGGATCGATGCTTTTTAGCGCGTAAGCTTTACGCTTAAAAGATGTATATTGGACACCACTCAGCCAATTTCGTTACAGAAACAAGCGTAGATTTACAGAAAAAAATGCGTATGTAATCGTAAATGCCAGGAAGTGTTTCACAAAACATCTGAAGTGGCAGTATTTTAAATGTCTTTTTACGCATATGCAGCAAATCGGCTAACTGCTGTATTAAAGCGTAACTGAATCCTTGATGAGCGTTGACTCTGAAGCCTGCATACACCGTAATTCTCCACAACGATTTGAAAAAAACTGTTTGACGACTTTCTTGGACTATGTTATTCTTATTGCATTGTCACATTCTTCTTTCTTACAGATATTCTCCAATCTACATCTTCTTATTGATGTGTCAAACTTTGAAGAGAAACAGAAAGTATTTGAGTTCCTAAATAAAAAACTGAAAAAGATCAACAGCAAATGCTATGAAACTTGCAGCTCCTTTGAAAAACTTGAGGAAACTATTTGCAACATCTCTTTGCTTAAAAGATCAAATTCCCACAGCATCCAAATGCAAAACAACATTGACCATATGAAGGTCCGAAGAAATGCAGCACATACACACAACTCGGACCTCGGATCTCTGTCACAGCAAAATAAGTTAACTGAAAACAAAGCTTCAGGATTTCAGTTTACCAGCAATCTGCATAAAAACCATGACGATGTCTTAAGTTTAAGGAAGGAACCCTCTCGTGGAATTGTAGTAGAACAGAGATCTCAAGTATCATATGGTGATTTGCCTAGTTCGTCAGCAGCTAGGAAGCGGGGAGAGGAACAGGAAACCTGTCCCATTTGTTTGGATATCTTGAAGATACACAACATGGAAACCTTGTTTTCATGCCATCATTCATTTTGTAAAGACTGCTTGAAGATGGCTTTTGTTTCAAAACCTGTCTGCCCAGTTTGTGGGATAGTCTACGGCAAATTGAAAGGGAATCAACCAGTAAATGGCTCTATGGACGTCTCTAGAACATCAACTCCACTACCAGGAAATGAGAAATATGGAACCATTGTAATTCGATATTACATACCCAGTGGTATTCAGGGGGTGAGTACATGCAAGTTCACTTCGGATAGTCTTTAAAAATAAATTTTGTGGGTAAATACTTAGCGGTGTTCTTTTTAAGATTTTTTTGGGGCAAAAGCTAATATTTGAGTCACTTTTATTTTGTTTTATCAATTCATTAGTTGCCTCTACATTTTATTTGTCAGTGCTTTGGCATTCTGTGCCCCCAACCTAACAAATTTTGCTTACCTACGACAAAGTTAAACAAGTTTTTCTGTTTTTCTTTTTTTCATTCCCAACATTCAGTTGTATTGTACGCAATCTTGATTTGTGGTTAGGGACATAAACTGTATATTCTTTACTATAATGAGATACTAAGCTTTGACATTTCAGGTTAAGAGGGCAATTTTCTGACAGTGGTTTACATTCTTTGTATCTCTCTCTTTTCTGTGTTCAGAAGGAACACCCCAGTCCAGGCCACAGCTACGAAGGAGTGTCCCGGATTGCCTTTCTCCCTGACTCGCCTGAGGGCAGGAAGGTTCTCGGTCTTCTACAGCGGGCTTTTGAGCAGCGGCTTATCTTCACTGTTGGTCAGTCGTCCACCACAGGCAGGAGGAACGTGGTCACGTGGAATGACATTCACCACAAGACATCCCGGGAAGGTGGACCCACTAAGTAAGTGTAACATTCTCCCCGACGTATAGCCTGAAACAAGTAACATTCTCCCCGACGTATAGCCTGAAACAAGTAACATTCTCCCCGACGTATAGCCTGAAACAATGTAACATTCTCCCAGACGTATAGCCTGACACAAGTAACATTCTCTCCGACGTATGGCCTAAAACAATGTGACATTCTCCCCGACGTATAGCCTGACACAATGTGACATTCTTCCAGACGTATAGCCTGACACAATGTAACATTCTCCCTGACGTATAGTCTGACACAATGTAACATTTTTCCAGACGTATAGCCTGACACAATGTA
>JAABNX020000046.1:4738470-4770694 GCA_015163995.2 Mormyrus lacerda
TCTTGTCTCGGTCTCGACACCCTCTGGTCTTGGTCAGGTCTTGGTCTCGGATAAGGTGGTCTTGACTACAACACTACCACATAGTGACTTGGGTCCATCGCGGGATCTCTGCCCAGTAGGTAGAGTTCTTATAACCTGTGACCATCTTGTGGAGCTATCTTGTGGGCTCAGCATCCAGAAGGTGAAAGGGTGAAAGGTCATGTGCCACTGCCATTTAGGCCACAGGCATGTATGGAGAGGGGTGGACTGATCAGATGTCGATAATTGACACTGCATTCCACTGATTTAAGCAATACAAGAAATGTAACCTTTTTTGTTTAACCTACAGCTTTTACAATAACCATAAAGTTTGATACAATATTTCTCACTTAAATGTGGCAAAAGAGATATCCATTTACATAAGTTAGATGTGAAAAATACTCGTGATTTTACCATTTTATTTGCAAGTTTTGTGTTGAATTCAGCATCAAGCACATTACCTGTCGCGCTGAAGGTACACAAGGCATCTTTCTGGAATCTGAAATTACCTCTATCATGTCAGTCAAAAGCATCACAGATATCACCTGCTTAATATTCAATAATAATAAACTAACTTTTATTGAATGGATTTTCTTAACTTGAAATGCATTTAAGAGACATTTCAGGTAATTTTACCGTGCAATATAATATTCTACACAGCAAGTCAAAAATATATTTTTTAATAGCGATTGGTACGTCATGTTTTAAAATGCCATAAAACATATGACTTATGCCACAAATCTTAAATTTAATCTGATATTATATTAGTATGGGTCCAATTTACAGATTAAATCCACAAAATATTTTATGTCACCACATACTCAAATAAGCAATGTAAATCTAAAATCCACAATAATGAAATGGTTAAAATGAATATAGTACACCTTACACACATTTTACAATATTTAACAGAACTGTATGAATATAATTTACATTCTTATCTGGGGATTGTACACGATTTACGGAGAACATCTGTGATCTGTTCTCTTCACTAAGATACTGCATGACTTTTTTGCATGATAATAACGGTGCAAATGTTGTGCCTAAAACGTGTAATTTTATGGTGAAATTACATCATTCATTTCTTACAGGGTCTTCCAGAAAACTTTTAACCATAAAAAACATACATTTTATTATTATCATCATTTACAAATACAGAAAAACAGCTTATGTTTTGAAGAAAAAAAAAATCGCACAAATAAATGACAGAAATATAGTGGAACCTCATATCTGAATGTCTACAGTACTGTGGAATTCTGAATCTTACAGGGCTTATAACCATTAGTTCAGAGAATTATGCTCTTTTGACCGAGCTCAATTAAAAGTGGTAAAAGCTTATTCTTTACTGGCAGACCTCAGCTGAACCTCACTGGTCGATGCCTATTTACAGGTACAATAGATACACTTTTCAAAAGTGTAAATCACATATATAACAAATAAGCATACTGTCATCTAAGTAAAGCATACTGTTATTATTTTACAGTTAATTTTTTACATATTAACAAAAATCCCCAAGTAATGGAATCAGTTTCCTTTCCCCCCTCTGATGATTCTTTAAATATGACTACAGGAGCTTTTCAAGTACGGAAGGCCAGCCAAGGGAATTCAGTTCGGAAGATCGTGTCTCATGATCAGCTTCTAACTGGGACCAACTGCCAAGGTCAGTCCCTTACAAAACAGCCAGTCACCCAGCATCAGCCTGCTACAGGTGTCCCCCATTGGCCACAGGGTCAGGAATGCAGGCGCAAAGGCATTTTTCATTGTTTCCCGGAAAGAAAAAAGCACGCTTGTGGAAATCTCACAGGCAGCAGTGTGATCGGGAAAACACTAACCAAGCAGTACACCTCTTCTGCAGCACAGTCAGAGAGGTACCTTGTGTAGCCATTGAAAACGTCGTTCCTATCATCTATGATGGGAGTTGTTAGATACTAAAAATGTTTTTTTTTCTGTTTTTTTAATCTCTGCACGAGAAATCTTCATTTTGTTTACTTTTGTCAGATTAAGGTGCTAAAAGCAGTTTGCTAATAGATGTGTATGAAATGATCCGTATTTGAGTCCTTTTATTTTAACACTGGTGGGTCCCCGTCCACTGCACTGTGGGCCTTCAGTCAGGCTCGGTGTTGGAAAGCCCACCTCACACCGAGGTCCTCGGTCTCCTAATCAGCAGCTGGACAGTGCCATCGGACACCGCTTTGATAACGTTCCAGGCATCATAGTGCATCAGACCCTGCAGGGGCTTCCCGTTGATGGCCAGAACTTCATCTCCGACGTCGATGGCCTTTGATTGCTCTGCAGAGCCACCTGAGGAAGACCCAGGAAAAAAACAAAAAGGATACTTAAATCAATGACATTTAAACTGACCATATGCAAATTAGCTGTATACGGCAATCGCTCCCTATGCAAAGTTTGTCATTCTGTGAAACCTACTGATAAAAAATCATTGTGCAAAAGTCACTGAAATGAAATTATTAAAGCTATTTATCTGGGTAGGAAATAAACGTTTATTCTGAACAATTCATCATTACAACATATGCAAATTAAGAGTAACACAATAAAAACTAACATGAATTTCTTCTTCCAGAAAGTTACTGATATCTTTTGAACGGTCAGAGACCTCCTCAAGGGCACCTCAGTCATTCAATGTGTTTGTTACATTTCACCACCAGTTCACTTAATTGATTAATTTAATTGATTTTAAAAAGTCAATGAGGTGGTGATTAGCCATATGAGGTGAGGTAATGGTCAAGTGAAAAGACACATGCCTTTATTGGAGGGTCACTGCAAATACTGGGTTGAATTTAAGGAGAGGTTTTTCAATGGCATGATTGGTGCTTGTGTTTATGTGTGGGTTATGTACATAATATATTGTGGGGACCAATTGTCCCTACAATGTGATTAAAAAGCTGTTATTTTGACCTTGTGGGGACATTTTTTCGGTCAGCATAAGGGGTATCTTGATTTTATAAAAATCTGACTGCAATCAAAAAACTAAAAATGCCAAAAGTCTCATATTCTGTTTGGTTACTTATGGTTAAGGTTAGGGCTGGGTAAGGGACACCGCCATGCTGTGATTAGAGTTTTCCCCACAGAAATGAATGGCGAGTCCCCACAAAGATATAATTATAAACCCGTGTATGTCAAGAGAGATCAAGATTCTCTTTATTGTATGTATGTATTGTATTGTATGTCTGTCTGTGTGTGTGTTTGACGCGTGTATGTGTGTGTGTGTGTGTGTGTGTATGTGTGTGTGCGCTTGTGCCCTGTGGTGAATCCCTTCCAAAGCATCCCCTGTCTCTTGTTCTGCGTTTCCAGGGATTGACTGCAGTCTCACCATGACCCTGCACTGCATAAGTGACTCATGTCAGGGTGAGGCAGCATGTAATCCTGCGGCCCTGCAGATCGGAGACATTAAACCCATAATCGCCAGCCCAGGCAGTGTCATCCTCAGGATTACCCTTGAACAAGCGCTTGACAATAAGAGGCTTATCTCCTTGAGCAGAAGCTTTCCCTCCTTCCAAGGTGAAGCCCAAGCCCGCTGAGGTTTTCTGGAGCTCCACACTCAGTGCCCCATCTGGACCCACCTGCACAGCTGCAAAACAAGAGCACAGGCTTCATGGCACCTAAACAGTGATTTAAAACACTACAGAAGCACCAAGTGTTCACATGAAAACATGCTGAACATATGGGTACTCAAAGCTGAATGAATGCATGGAAGCACACTAGGTAAAGCAGTGACTATGCTCAAAGCATCATCCACTCACCGGGTCCTGCTTCTAGTGCTACATCACTGGAAGATAACGTCCGTATTCTGGTTCTACCGGACTGGGCCTGCTGGGGGGATGACGGCTCCACTTCCTTCAACTTCCGAATCACGACCAGTGCCTGCTGTGGCCGCCGAGCTTTGTAGAGACAGGACAGCGCCTCGCTGTGTAGGGTCCCTCTCAGGGCAGTGCCATTAATGGACACTATGCAGTCCCCGCGCTGAATGGTACCTTCCAAAGCAGCCGCCCCTTTGGAGAAGACTCGATGGACCTGTCCACAAAGTCACATGGTGGTCACTTAATATACGCTGACATTGAAAATGTTCTGATTGCAATAACATCTTTTTTGCCTAAATGATTTTATGTATTTTGCCATTTTAGATAAAGAAAATCAGGCTTAGGCAGCTCAGCAAACAGTTTAGCCTGATGCGCAGATCTGAGGATGAATCCCAGCTGAATTTAGGATTTCCTTCATCAAGGTAGATGGGAGTGCAGGGGTACCGATGCCTAAATGAAGCTTCATGAGCCATTTGCTGTATTTTCTGACCCAACTAGATGACACTCTTGGTTTGCCTTTGGGCATCCTTTGAGCCCTTTTTTAAATAGAGAGCACCATCTAGTGGGGTCAGGAAATACAGCAAGTGGTTCATGAAGCTTAAATTGGCCATCACTATGCAGAGGGAAGGGAAACTGACTCAAATACAGTAAAATATTTCTGGTTCTGAAAATGAGAAACAACATGAAGACAGGCACTGCATAGACTTTAGTCCAGAGTTACATGCAAAGAAAAACCAGAAAACACTATATACAGCTCTGGAAAAAATGAAGAGACAACTCTATATTTTTAAAAAATCTGCATCTTATAATCCTGGTTTATTCCTTGTTCTGACGGCAGGAGGCTACATTGTGCTGCAGGCTGCTTTTAGACTCAAAATTTCTAAGACAGCAGTACAGAAGAACAAGATGAAGCAGGAGACACTGGCAATAACTAAAAACCAGCCAGGAGGAGGGCAGAAGCAACTTTCTAATGCCAGAGATGACCGTCAACTTATCCAACAGTGCCTCATAAATCAAAGGATGACCTCAAGTGACCTTCAAAAAGAATGGGAAATATAAAACGGTGTGAAGTGCGCTGCCAGGACAGCTAGTACTGCTAGGACTCCTAGAAGCCCTTAAAGACCCATACAGGAAGGCAGGAGCCCTTCATCAATGAGAACCAGGGAAGAGTCAGGCTCTATTCAGCAAATAATGTATATTTCACACAGACGCATTCTCACAGACTGAGAAAACAGTGCAACTAAAAATGTCGCTGTGGTCTCTCAATTTTTTTTCCAGAACTGTATATATTCCCCTATTTGGAGAAAGACCATGACAGAGAAACTGAAGGAGGGAATTAATAGTCACGTTGGCCTTCTGCTCCCTCATGATACAAGCGACGGCTCTCAAACACTGTTTCAGCTCAGACTCATAAACAAAGTCATATGGTCCTCTTTCCTCGGCATCTTGTCACACCCTTTTAGTGATTATTTAATTATTTTTATTAAATTTTTTTTAATTAATAACAATTTATTTTATTACAAATATCTGCACGCATACCTTATGATTATATAACTAATAATTTTCTTGTACTGATTATAAAATAATTGATCTGCACAAGATGCATATTGGGAAATCTCCCAGTTGCTGACAATCACCTTGACAGCACTGCGGGTCACATTTAGATTTAATATTCTTTCATTATTTTCCCACAATCCAGGTGGATGGGTCAAATCACATATTTCATTAAAAAATGAAACACAGAACGTTTCTGAAAATAAATTTTAATTAGCCATATGTGTAACATAAGTTACACAGACAGCTTTGGGTATGGTGATTCTAAAAACACAGTTCTAGAATATTCTATTATCCACAAAGGTGGAAAAAGGTCAAAAATCACCACGCCTGGCCGCCAAAAATTACACAAGTCCCATTTCTCACCGTGATGAATTTCTGCTCTAAGTCCACTCCTCCAGCAATGCTGAAACCCAGACCAGAGCCTTCCTCTTTAGTCAAGACCACAAAGTAAACATCGTCTTTGTCCTGGGTGGTTGGGAACAGAACAGACATTGGAAAATAAATAATAAATCTGTCACCTTGTGCAGCACTGAACTGCTCAATAACAAATTAAACTGCAGCAACGAAGGTTATATTATGTAATTTTATATTTTGCTAGGGAGCTACACATATGATTTCAAGGGTACTAAATAAAAACTTGAAAGACCTTTTGAGAACTTCCTTTCATAAAACCATATTAGTCTCACAAAGTTTCCTCTAAATCCTGCCCAGTTTCAGTTTTTGCTATTGTTCTTGGCGTGGTCACCATGCCGTGCTATACTTGGTATGTACTAATACTCTGGGACCGGCCATTGTCCAAATCACAAAAACAATACTCTGCTGTAGTATTTACATGTTAGGAGCAAGTAGTGTATTCCCTGCTTAGTTAACCCATATTAATTACTGTCAGATATATAAATGACTTTTTATTATGTATTTTAAGTTTATTAGAGAAGGGAAACAGAAGGTTTAAAATCCCTGGATGGGTGTGATGAAAGAAATATCTCAAGCTGCCTGGTATATGCAGAACATGACAGAAGAACATCTAGTTCAGGTCCCTCAGACAGACCACTGATGGCTGATGCTGCTTAGGAACCCTAGGGATCTTCACTGCAGAGACCTCCAGCAGCGCGCGCCCACATTACCTCTGCCAGGGTCTCAGCCTCCCGGATCAGGGCTGGTACATCTGCTTTGGGGTCCCAGGAGCTCAGCAGGCGCTGCAGCTTACTCTGGGCCAGTGCTGAGTTGCTCAGTGCTCTCAGGCTGTCGGGACAGAAGCATAGCACACACAGTCATTTCCAGGCCTGTACGTCGGCGTTTAAGGCTTAACACGCATCTCATTTGATTGCTCCACTCCGGAACATTGAGAGAATGTGTGTGTCAGAAAATACTTCTGAATGATACAATACAACTGATTGATACCATTTTTTTTGTTGCTTTTATTTATTTTTCAGACCTCCAACACACCACACATACCACTCATTTATTCTACAAGCTGTTTCTACTCCTTAACTATACCTAATTGCTTTGGGATTTTATTTAAATCATCATTCACCTAACTAATTCATTAACTAATTAAGCAGTCTTTATTACCGCTTGGCTTGTTTCTGGTTTACCATGCTAGAATGACACACACAGTATTGCTCTTAAATAGTATAAAAAGACCTGTGATTAAAATTCTTTGGGTGCTTAAAAAATTATAATTTTCCCAACTAGTCATAGCAATAAACAGCTTGCTACTATTTCATAAATCATGGTAATTAATATTACAACTTGGGAGACCTTGAGTAAAAGTAATTTATAATGTTACTGGTTAAAGGCAGCGATCCATGTGTCCCTCTTTCCAGAGACATAAATCTGTCTTCATGTCTCCAACATTTTAGTTTTCATACATAACCACATCACATTTTTCTGTATAACATTAAGCTTTTTTGCAACTTGTGAAGGTTATTAATTGGCTAAAATCCATGACAGACAGTAGCGTGGAAAGTAAAAACGTTAAATATATCACTGAGACATTAATATGATTAATTTTGCATTTCCATTCACCGCAACTTGCATGGCTTTCAACAGCTTGAGAAACTCTTCTCTAACCATGCGGTCGCCATTTTGTTCACTCTGCAACTTTTATTTTTTGCTGGGGTGCCATTTTCCATTTTTCCTGAACTACAAGTTATTTTTTTTTTTTAGGTTCTGGCACAATCAAAGCAAACTCAAAAAAAAAAAAAAAAAAACATTATACAAACCTGATTGACCACCTGCCAGAAGCCTGCTCATTACTGCAGTCTTCCTGAGAGGAGCACTCTTTGGCTATCAATCCTGGTTCTGATTTCTCATTTGGGTCAGCCCTTGGGAAATTCGAGGTTTTGGAAGAGGTAGAGATAGAGCCATTGAGGCAGTCTGACAGGCCGGTATCACCTCTTGTGGGCTCAGGCTTGAAAGTGGCCATGACCTCCTCACTCGAAAAATCATCAGTGCAAAGCTTGTCCAGGTCGGGCATGCTCAGTGCTCTCACTTCCCTGAGTCTGGAGCGGGACAAGCCGGAAGGGCCTCGGGCCACTCTCCGGCGAACTACGGGGGGTGTCTGTGCCACGGGAGCGGACTCCAGCTGAGACGCAGCGAACACGGGCTTCTTCTCTGTAAGCGCATCGGTGGGTGGGCTGGAGATCCTCCAGCTAACGCTCCTCCTAAAGGCCTGACTGTCGACGGAGTATGAACTACTGCATCCAGCATAACCAGACAGCCTCCTGCTCAGAGGGGGTTTCGGAGTATAAGCAAGGGCGTAGTACTGTGTGTCGATACTCCTGACGACGGGCTTGTCGAAGCTGGCCAGATTCTCGAAGGATTTAATTCTTTGCCGAACAGAGAAAGAATTGGAGTCTAGGGGTCCGCTACAATCTGTGGAGTAGCTTCGACGCGCCAGCTTGGGAAAGTATGGTTTAGTTTGGCTGGCATTAAGATTGTCACCTTTCTCTGTTAAATTATTAGGTTTAAACACTTCATCTACCAGACTTTTGTTCAGGCAGACATGGTTATTTTCTAATAAAACCTCTGTATCAAGCTCTGCGTTATCTGGAACAGCACTGAACTGATGCATGCCACCCAAAGCAGTGGGAGATTCTGCCTGGCTGTTCTGAGAAGTTTGTGTATCTTTACTTCCTGGGAGACCACTCTTGCTCAGCCCTGAAGTACAGTTTGAGTCAGTTTTTATTACTGACTTCTCCTGAATTCCCTTCTGCCTCAGAACAGGTGTGGACACTGAAGAACTAGGAGGGGAAGAGAGTCGCACTTCAATAAAGCTCCTTTGAGTGGTGACTGGTCTCAGCTTGTCATCAGGTTTTGAAGAGGTTTCAGAAGAGGGGTCATCCTGTAAGGAGTCCAGGTCTCCCTTTGTGTTCTGAGCCGTGGCTTTTTTCCCTTTGTCCCCAAATTGTCCCTTAGGGACATTTTCCGCCTGCAGTCTTGTAGTTTCTTGTGTTTGCCCAGGCTTGGGCACCATCTTGTTCTGCTGATGGTCACAGATTTTTGGTGACTTAGGGGCAGTTTTCTCCTGTGGACTGTTTATGACGGAAACTGTCTTAGATTGGAGGTCGGGAGACTGAAGGGGAGGTACCGATGTTGTATTCAGCTCAGAAAATTCACCTTTTTTCTCTTTAACAAGGAATGCTTCTTTCACATTATTTTCAGTTGTATTAGTGAGACTAATCAATTTTGATACCAAGTTGCTTATTTTTTCTGGTTTGACTTTCTTGACACCATTGGTGGAATGAGATGACATCATGGAGCTGCTTCTCCCCAAATTACTTTGTACCTGTGATGCAGATGATTTTGAGTCAATTTTTATTTCCAGTTTCTCTGCCACTTTGTCTTTTGAAGGAGATTTAGTTGACACATTTTGGAGGAATGCGTCTTCGCTATTGAGATGACCATTTGACTCTGTAACTGCTAGACTGGATGACATTTCCAGCTGAGAAGCTTTATCATTTGGCTGAACTGTCACTGATGTTGTGTAGAACGTCACCACCTTCTGACACAACATTTTAGTGCTGTTTTCACAGCTTCCTATTCTTGGTGGTGCCATCACTTGACTGGATGACTGACACATATTCTCTTTGCTTTTGAAAGTCTCTCGTGCTGATGAGAAAGAAATACCAAAGGATGGAGAATTCTGAGAGTTCAGTGGTTTTTTGGGAGGTACCAATGGGTTTACTCCATTAAGCGCATGCTCCTTGGAGTAGGATATTACAGGAGGACATTGATGATACAGAGGCTTAGACTGATTCCTGGTCAGTTCTTGGTCTGATTGACTGGAGGAAATGCAGTTTGAATCTTTTTTCTGTAAATGAAGTAGAGGCTCCCCTTGACAGACATCAGAAGAGTTTCCTATCCTCATACTTCGCTTGCTTGAGCTCACATTACCAGGTAGAGTGCATGAAGGTCCATCACTGAGGTCGTCATCCGTTGTCTGGCTCAATTGGTCAGAAGGATTGGAGTCAACATGGCAGATCTCCACCTTCTCTTCTTCCTCGTCTGTTGCCTCGGCGCCTGCACACGGCTGGGGATTGGCATGTTTTGTGCTGTCTCCCTGATAAGAATTTTCAGCGGTAGAATCACTTTCGGAATCGCTGTCCAGTACACAGTACATGTTCTTTGTAGAATCACTATTTCCGTGCTTACTCTCAGAAGTTTCCTTGTCATTTAGAGCACTTAGGGTTCTAGAGTAGTTACACAGAAATTCTTTACAGACAGGTAACAGTAGACCCTTACTTCCTGAATCCAAAAGAGAGAAATCAAGAACATTAGGCCTGGTCAAAGGTTGAGTGGTACCACATTCACTGCTAATTAGTGTGTTACTATCCTCCGCTAAGGTAGTTGCTCCATTAATATGTGAAGTCACAGCGGCAACTGTGTCTGCGCTTTCAAGGGTCTCCTCTGGTAACCTCAACTCTTTGTCGATGTTGGTGGCAGGAATTTCATCCCTGTAATTTGTTTCGATAGTTTGTGTTGAATTAATCTCCGTGCAATTGCTTCCGTGGTCTGGGGTGTCCTCTCTCCTTAATTCACACTCAGGATTTTCCAGCTGTGTTATAGTGTTCTCGATTTTGGAACTGCTGTCTGTGCCTGATTGCTTAGACAGTTGATCTACAGCTGGAAACAAAACAGAATTATGTAGCTGTTATTCAACCGTGCAAAGACAGAAAAAACCTTGCTCCACATTTTTGAAAGCCTGTGTAGTCCATTCAGTTTTGATCTTTAATGGTCAAGTTTCTGCATTTGATGTTCATAATTCTGATGTTCTAGGTTCAATACTGTGCATTAGGGAAGGGGAAACATCAAATAACAAACAGAGCACTTTAAGTGCTAAATTTTGAATGTAACAATGCCAAAAAAAAATGCCCCCTAAGAAAGTAAAATGTTGTTGTTAGCAAAGCATAGCATTGTTTGCAATTTGAGGTGACCCCTTAGCAACTGGCAGTTACTAATTAGTGGTTAAAACCAGTGAAACACTGAACACAAAGGCTGTTTCCAGGCATTATGTGTATTGAGAGATGGTTGTCAGTCTGTGATTGACAAGCATCACTATCAAATGACACACAGAGCCAGTCTTGTTAGCAGATCTGCAGCCAGACATGGTTTTATGAACCTAAACTTCATTACTAAGCAAAACCAACAAACATACGCACATAGGTATGCAATCAGCTGCATACATTATGCACAGCAGTTCACATACACACACAAACAAGCATGTTTTCCGGACTTGTTAGTTGCTGCCATTGCTGTGAGCACTTCTTATTCTAAACCAAGGAGGTGATGGAATCCCAGCGCACCCCAAGCGAGAAGTCAGCTTGCTCTTAATTGGTAAAAGATACTGCAGTGACAAGTCTACTACGGGCAGAAATATCCACCAACAGAAACACACTGAGCTCTCCAGCAAGAACTGGAAACTCAAGCCCGCAGCAAAATCCACTGTATGTGAATTTATACGTCTCACATATATACAATACTACAATATTACAATGGGTGACACTCAGCGATCAAGAAGTGACTCACAGCGATCCAGCTGGGTGGTATCTCTACATGATGTCATGGCACATCGGGAAATGATAGCAGGCGGGGGAGGGGGCACGCTATCATTCAGGTGCTAAACTACCAAGTTTACAGGGATGAACATGTCGATAGTCACCATTTATACAATGCCAGCTGTGAGCAGTTCCCTTGCGGGGAAAGATATTGACAGGAAGGAAAGACCTGACGTAGTCCCACGCCTTTGGGCGGCATGAAGGAAGAAAGACTGCTCTTTTAATTTCAGTTTAAACTAATCAAGATTCAACCATATTCTGCTACTGCTCTCTAATTTCTCATTATTTTGCTACACTGAGATCAAGAAATCAGTAGAAGGAGTAAGATTGTGGGGAACATTTTACAAAAGTAACGAACTGATTAAAAAAAGACAAAATTATCGTACAAAAATCTACACATCTCATGTCCATACAGTATAGCTGATTTTTAGCTAATGGATTTTTATAGGCTGCAGAACAGCAACCGATACAAAGAGCTGTTGGATTAGACGCTCACCTGAAATTGGCCTCTTAAGCTCTAAGGTTAGAGTCAGGGGAAGGCTTTGCATAAGGCTGCAGAGGTCCTGATAAGAGGAGGTGGAGACCACGGTGTCTCCTATGGCCACGACCTCATCTCCAACACCGATTTTACTCGCAGATTCCTGGTGAAAAGGCATCGTGGGAGTTATTTCACTGGTCCGACAACAGCACAGGTGGCAGCGATCCTCTGCTCTAGCGTTTGAATTACACAGAATGCTTTTTGATAAGCAATATGCTAATTCTTATTCTCATCATGCAAATCCTTCACCTTGTTAAAGGCTCAAAGATACATTTCATCTGTAAAAGCTAACGAAGTGGCAACCAGTGTAAAACGCTGTTTGCGCAAATCTCCTTCAATCAAAAATGCTGCTCTTAACTGATTTTTCTGTCTAGTTTGTTAGAGAAAGACAAGAAATTCAGATGCTGAATTTGAACAACTGTTAAAAGCAGTTCTCCTAAATGCTATCAAAGTGACAAAATTCTGTAATGGCCACACTAGAACATATCATTCCTTGGTCCAAACAAATTATCTACTTGAGTAACTATCTTGTGTTTTGTTAAGCAGTTAAGCGACTCACCTTCTCTGCGACACCCCCTGGCTGTACACCCTTGATGAGCACTTTCAATGGGGAGGACGTGACTTCCAAGTCTAGTCCAAAGGAATCGGTTTCCATTCGCCGGAGAACCATCCTTTCGACGGTGCAGATTCCAGTCAGCTCTCTCACCTCTGCCTTGTTGCAGTATGGGCCTGACAGTGAGGGGGACAAGTCCTCACCCTCTGATTGGTTGGTCGGCGGTGGGCAGGGGCACATGTCACTCAAGGTGTCCTTGGTGCCTCTGTCCTCCATTTTAGGGGTGTGTCCAGATTCAATCTGGGAATCACTTGGCCCTGGCAGATTATGGGTCTTTTCTGCTTCTCCGAGGTCAGAGGAGAATGTGGGCAGAATGGGTGACTCTATACTCGTGATGAGAGATTCGAACCCAGGACTAGCCCCCTGCTTCACCGAACTGTCCACATCCTCGGGGGCATCTACTGGGGAAGGGGCAACCCCACTGCCGTTGCCCTCAAGGATGACCATGTCCTCAGATTGTGGGCATAGGGCTTTCCCGTAAAAGCCACTATCTGTTTGTGGCAGCTGGTCACCACTCTCATTGCTGCCGTTGTCCTCGAAACAGGCGATTTGGAGTTGTCGCCGGAGCGGGTTGCGGACCGGAGCAGGGCTATGGGCTGAACCGGTGCTGCTGCCCATGCTGGTCCGCCGGCTCCTCTCCCCAAGAAGTGCTGAAAGGTGCCAATAGAATGGTGTCATTAAACGGTAAGACGGGCCTGCTGGAGGTTTATGTTAAAAATGCAGTTACACAAAGCTAAAAAGCACCCCATACCAGTGGGCTGATCCGCGATGCTACTGATGTTGGGGTTCGAAACCGTGATTTCTGCTGGGGGGAACTGGCCGGAGACTTCATGAGGAAAGTATTGAGGAAAAAAGTCGGACTCCGAGCTCAGGGACCCCTACAAAGAATGAAAAGGCTGAAAGGTTCAGGACAAGGACCGGGATTCCTGTGTAGACACACAATGCAAGGGTACATAGCTGAACAGCAGTGACAGCTGAAAATTTAATGCGTAGGTAACATTTGATTTGGATTATCAGGGCAGACTCAAAAATGAAAGGTCACCGTTAATCTAAATTCCCGGTAATCCCATTCAGGCTGTACCCCAGCCCTGTGTCCTATGATGGACTGGCATCCTGCCCAGGGTGTACCCCAGTGTGGATCTACTTCAGAAACCCCGTAGTCAAACCGGCACATTTACCCTGCTTGCTGGCTCAAGGAACCTCTTCATGGTCCAGCTGAGAGGGGAAGACCCATCACTCTTTTTGGGAGTCACGGTGGGGGAAGAACCTTTGCCGGACAGACCTGATCAGGTGGAAAGAGGGACAGAGATAATGTCTAAAGGGACAATTCTCATAGCACAAGGCCACACCCACATAATGGCAGCTAGGATGAGAGAGGGGTGTCAAAAATTGATAAGGACCCCCGTACTTAGCCAATGCACATAATTATCCTCTTAAAAGTGCCTCGTCCAAGATTTATAACATCTATGTTTTAAGGTGAAGTAAATCTGCATGAGGACCCTATAAACAACAGCAGTCATAGCAAGAGAAATCCAACTGGCCACGTACCGAGTGAGTGGCCGTCTTTGCTCAAGCTTTCTCTGTGCGTGGTGCGGGCGATTACATCATCCATCTCCTGCTCGGACACCTAGTGGAGAATGGGATGAGGTCATGGATCCAGACTCCAACTGGCCTGCTTCTGAGATTGCCAATTTATAATTTTAAAATTTAGATGATAATTTTATTCAAGTATTCTGGAACATCACTTTGGATCAGAGTGCACCATATCTAGAACTGTGAAAACCTAGCAACATACAGACAGAGGTGGAAAAATCAGGTTCAGAATGTTCAGATCCAGACCAAGATTTTGTTTCAACCAACCAGTTGATTACAAAGAGTCCTGATACTGGTTGGTTGAAAGAAAGTCTTGTTCTGGATTTGAACTTTCTGAACCTGAACCATATCTGCATACAGAAATTCAGCCATCAGTATCGTTTTCTCTTAACGTTTAAATTTGAACCAGTATAACAACATAGCCCAGACCTAAACAGTCATAAACCAATTACAGATCGTTAAACAGTAATACTGAGTGTTAATGAGTCTGGTCGTTTTCAGCAATAAAACAATCTGACTTATCTAGACCGACCGGCCCGATACAGTAAGAAGGACCAGAGTGGACCAATCAGGGCTCAGCTCTGAAAAAGGACCATCCTCCCAGTAATGTGAACTTTGAAAGGACACAGGTGTCCTGCCATGCAGGGCTTTACAGACTAGACAGGCATCTCCACTCTGTTGTGACTTAGATCAGATCCACGCCTCAGTGGTTAAGCAAGTGTGGTTTAATCCACACGATACCACCAATACGTTACATTTAATATCTAATAAACACAGGAAAGTAAAACCACAGAAAATTTGCATAGACATAAAATCATTCATGTAAATAATTCATGCTATGGAATAATCCGTACATTTGCAGTTTTTTTAAACTGAATTGTATTTCATTTGGAATGTAGTGAGAGGAAGTTTGCATTGTTTTTCTGTGCTTTTATCAGGGGGGGGGTCTCAGGTTTGCCCTCAGAGATCGTTACACCCTCCCCATTTCCAGCCCTAGGCTGATCATCCAAAATCTCCTGTTTCTACAAGAAAGGGGACACTCACTGATCACAGAAAAATCAGCCATTTCTTGAAATTCAAATTTAAAATCGTTACCTTGCATTCCAACAAAAACTGCAATAATCATTTTCTAGATAAAAAAAGGCTTACTCAGTAATCAGCACATCGACAACTCACAGCACTAACAGGCATGAGGACTTCGGCGTTGGACTTTACATAGATGAATACATCAACGTGACAGCACAGTCTGAGGTATAGGACATCACAGAGACTAAGATTTGAAGCTGGAACAGCAGACAGCACAGCAAATAAGGATGTGTGTTTCTCACCCAGCAGTCACAGGTTTGAACACCGTCGCAAAAATTTCTATTTGCCAAGAAATTCACCTTTGGGTTGGGGTGTCGGCTGATGATGAGGCTGACCGGACCGGGACCGCACTCGCTCAGGATGGCATAGGCTTCACTCAGGACTGCATGCCGTAGGCTCACCGAGTCCACCTCCAAAATCTGGTCCCCCCGGCTGAGAGGGAAGATGAAGAGAAACTATAATGAATTACGTCGTAACACTGATGACATTCAACATTAACAAAGGATTCAGCAGAAGAAACTGCTTTTAGAACAACTTATAACCGCAGGGTCACATGCTCAGGAAAGCTGAAAAAAACACCCAGTGATGTGATTCAGAGACGCGTTTCCTTTGTCTGCTGCATCCTGACACTGTGAATTCTTGACACCGTGAATACATGTCATAGCTTCTGCTATTAGCGTAGGTGTGGTGTCGCTACGTTTCCCGCTTTAAGGAGCTTGGGGTGAGATCATGCAGACGTGTCACATGCAATGCACTGTAAGGACACATGTCTAGTTAGGGAGGTCTTCAGGGACAAAGCTTCGTGGGGGCTGTCCTACCCTTCCCCAAATTACAGAGCCAACAAGGTATAAATGCACTATGAGAAGATCTGGTGCCATTTTCCTATCACCCAAGACGCCAAGTTTGACTCAAACTTCAGCTCTGGGACTCACCGCAGTTTCATCCATCTTAGTTTCCCCTAAAATACCTGGTCTGTTCTTATGGTTGTTATTTCATATACTGATGGAAGAATCATGGTTTTAATAAAGATGGATGGTGCCACTTGACAATAAGACTACCCATATAAAGAGTTTATGAATGGTTTATAATCTGGTTATTAATTATGTTGTAACACTTTGTAAAGTAATAATAGACAACTTTAAACAAGTTGTACCACAGTTTTCTTTTTATGAATGAGTTAGTACCATTTACAAAAAGGAAGCCTTGTAAAGTGGTACCAGACGGATAATTTTAAAAAAGGTTACGGACGAAAGTCAAACGAAAGCGAAGGCGCGGAAGAGGCTGCTTACCTGAGCCTGCCGTCCATCTTTGCAACGGAGCCTGGATACAGGCTGTGGATGTAGATGCCAGGCACTCCGCTCTCTGGGGTCAGGCAGCAGGCTCCGATCCCCAGCCCCACGCCTTGCTCTGAAATGGCAGTCAGCCCCCCCCAGACACCACAGGCGTGTTACACATGGACCCCCACCACCAAACATCTACAGTACATCTGAAGCAGGTCCTGATTTTGCCGAGTTGGACGTGTCCCTGGGACAGCGAGGGAGGGGTATTTCTCTTCTTTATGCAATCACAGTCTCCCTTGTATTTCATGACCACAGTACTTAAAACCAGTGTTTGTCTGTGACAAGGTGCACAGATTTCTAAAGTGACTGTTTTATTGCGTATGCCTTTCGTTAAGGGTTATGTCATGGATACGTAATATAGGAATTTGTACAGCCTTTGCAGGTCAACAAAGCAATGTAAGGGTGTATCTTTATTACATAATGATAATACTTCTACTATTACTATGACTACTACTAATAATAATAAGGTGGCTGGATGCCTGGAAGCCTAGAGTGATGAGAGTTTGAGAAAAAAGGGACCAATGTGGTGATGTCATACAATGAAGACTGAGATTGGTTAAAAGAAGTGACACTTTGGTTGGTTAAAGAACTGAACTTAGCAAAATCAGATTGTGTTACATCAGAACATCGGCCAGGTGTTGAAATACCTTCTGCCCACCAGAAGCTAGAAATGAAGAATTTATGGTCAAGTAAAGAACTTCTGTACTTTAAAAATGGTCTAAGAAGCTTTTCTTAAAGCATGATGGAAAAACACAACCCTTTCTATTACATGCCAATAAAAGTATAAGTAATGCACAAACATATTTTTGTTAATAGTGAGACAGACAGAGCGCCCCCTAATGGCAGTGCAGTGGGCTTCTCTTAGACACCTGGTCACACTTCCACCTGCTTCTCACTCTGCTGTTGCACAGCGAACCTGAGCAGCCACAAACCTTTGTTTAGCGTGACCTCCATTACGATTCGGTCCTTGGGACCAGGGCCTTTGCGGGGGGTGGTGTCAGTGTCCTCGGCCCCCAGTATCGGGGGCACTTTCGGGCCGGAGGAGTGGGAGCGGCATAGGGGTGTGGGGGCGCCGTAGGGGGTGAGGCCTGGGCTGCTGAGCCGCGTGCGCACAGTCAGGGTCACCACGCCCTTCTTCAGCTGCTGTAAGGCGAAAATACCGGAATTAATTAACAGAAACCAGTGAGAACACCAGTGAACGCCTGCTCAACCCTTGTGAATGTCCAGTATTTATTTTAACACATTCAACCTGGAGGTGTGGGAGACCTACTTGGGTAAGCTCAATGAGAAGGACCTTGTTGGATGATGTTTCTTTATGAATAAATTACAATGCCTTTTTATATTTGGACAATCACACAGATAATTGGATTTTAAATCTTTTGTCCACCCCACCAGATACCTTGAAGGTCTGGATGGCCTGCTGGTGAGTGAGGCCCTGCAACGATTCCCCGTTGACCTCCAGGATCTCGTCTCCTGGGACCGGAGGAACAGAGCAGATAGCAAAGCATGATGAGACACACAGAGTAGTGTGCTGCAGTGATCCAGAACATTTTCTCCTCTCGTGGTCTCTTTATGAGAGGACTACAGACCATAACTAACCCATGTGTACCAATATCTCCCCATAACAAATCTCATCATCTATCTACTCCCTTCCAAACCCACATACACAGCCCAGGGCAGATTGATATCCGAGCTCCAGATTTACTGGGCCATCAAAACCGTTTCTTATTCTCCTCATCATCTATTTGACAAGTCGCTCTTTTAATATAACTTTATCCCTCAGGACAAGATTTAAATCGAGGCCAATCTGAGACTGGCCAACTGTCAAGTTCTTCATGCCAGCCTAAATGAGAAACACATACCCTCCTTCAGCCTCCCATCAGCAGCAGCTGCCCCATTCGAGAAGATGGTTTTGACGAAAATCCCCATTCGTCCCCGGACAGAGTCCTGTCCGCCTACAATGCTGAATCCCAGGCCCTTTGGGGATAGAGAAATAAGTATATTACACTCTGTCTGATTAATGTCACTCAGAAGTTACTGTTACTGTTGCTCATAGCATTTCATGTGTACAGTTACAGAATAAAACTAGCATATCTCGTAACATTTTAAGGAACATCAAAAGGTATATCAAAAATTACTTTGCAGCTTAAACAGTATGCAGTATTCGAGGTGCTGACTGCTAAACGACACAGCTCCCAACATAATCGTTAAACAATGCTGGACTTCTGAATCAATTTCCGCTGTCATGTCAAAAAAACTAAATATAGTTTGCTTATGGCCCCAAGCATATTATGACAGCGTTTGCTCTTTGCGGCAGGAACTGACCTTGCCCTGTCCTTTCATCAGGACGATATTAGAGATAATGGACGGATGGGCCAGTCGCCATGGCGATTCCACTTGAATGGTGCTGAGGGACCGGGCTGACTTCTTTATTTTGTATTCCTGAGGCGGCCGTGGAAACAAGAGGGACGGCCCATTCACATGAGCGCTCGGATGCTGCCGGTTCACGCGTTTCACCTGATCCGCTCTCAGCGGTGTCCCTGTAATAGCTCTGCCCGAGCTGTCGGGCTGCCTATCTGCTCACGTGCACAGACAAGTATAAAGACCAGCGCTGTTCAAAAGTTACTTTTCAAGAAAGCAAGCATGTGATTTCTACATCCTTATCATTAAAAAACATCTGCAGGTAACTGCAGCTGCACTGCATCAGAGTTTGCAAAGCTCAAGTGAAGGAAACGTAGCACCTCAGAAAGAGCTTCACTCTCCAGTTTATTAATTATTATTTATTATTATTATTATTAATATTACTATTATTATTATTTTACTTTGCACATACAATTGTCAGTGACAATATGTGATTTTCCAACCAGCTAGTAGGGTTTATAGACACCTTTTAGAGATTATAACTAAGATGATAAACCTACTGATGAGCATCTAATTCCCGACTTCCACAGGGATTACGGTAACCATATATGTCACACAGACAGGAAGTGGGGAAGAGTCCAGTAGGTGCAATGCCGGTTTTGATAGGCTCATGATTTGGTAGCTTTGAAATGTGATTGGTGGCTTTTCGTGGATAGGGCATCAGAATCTTCATTATTATATACGGTTATATCTCGTTAACTATATTGACGAGCTGAAGGCTTACAGCCGGCAGACTGACCTGGCGGAGGCCTGCGGTATCTGGCTGTTGGGGCAGGGAGTGCTTGCGTGCCCCGCAGGCGTCTGGCATCTCGAAGACCGCGTCCCCGTTTTCCACCACCAGCTCGTCGTTCTCGCCGACCGACTCTAAGCGGCAGCTTCCACCTGGAACAGATTAACTGCAGCTCACTTTCAGTGAATTCTCACATGGCAGACGTTGCCCAGAACTGTAAGCATTGTAAACATGGTAAACAGAATACAAAATAAATACAACACAGATAACCAGCAATGCCAACTAATCACAAACGCCCAAACCCACATTAACAAAAAAATTATTAATTTAGCGGACATTTTACATTTAATAAAGCGCTTTGTTTGGCCGACACTGTTACCCATAGCAACACAAAGAACTTACCACTTTACTAACCCATAAACTGGGTATTAAAAACAGTTGAAAAAAAACTAGAGGTAGAAACTACAGTTCCTGTCTCTGAAACACTATGCCACCTGTTTCTTGAATATTTAGCTCATGATTTTTGCTTCCATGCTCAGAATGCTAGTTTTGGCGTATTTTAGACAAATTAACTTTATACTCTAGAGAACTTGGATTCAGCCACAGACTTGGTGGTTTGGCTACAGAAAAGTTTACAAAATGCTACAAAAGTCTAGCACATCAGTAAATAACACAATGTTTGCTTTGTTTTTGCAAAGGTGGACCCTGTTATTTTAGCTAAATCCTTTACTGACAAAAAACATTAGAAAAGGACCAATCCACTCCCGGACCTTGGGATCGTCTTCGGAATTTCATCGCCGATGGGCTGTGACAGCCCCCTTTCTGCTCCTCTGTCCTTCCAAGCTCCAGGACTCTATCCGCCTCTGGGAGCTACAAAAGAAGCAAACGTCAGGATAGCCGTCCCGAGTAAATCTTCATCAGGACGACTGTTAAGATGAGAGAGACAGTGAACATTCAAGCCAGATGCCGAGTCTAGGAGCAACATCGAGAGAAAGAAAATATGTGACTACTTGTGGTAAGTGACAGAAATCACTTTGAGATCAAGGAGGTTTTTGCATCATCGCCATGGGAACCACAGCACTTGATTTCACCCCCCCACTCAGTAATACAACCCTTAATGCAACGCGATACTATCTGGAAGCAGCTAAGGCGATTTCACAATTCCGAATGGTGTGTGGCAAATCGCTGTATGAATGAAAAAATAAATTAGTCACAAACACTCCAGGTGCACTGTCAGTTTACAAGTAAACACAGAGATTCTGTTAAAGAAAGAATAAAAAACAAATATGGAGGGAACTCTGTTAAGCGGATTACTTATTATTTAACCAAGAGTGACCAAATAATCCATGATAGAGGGCACTTTGAGCAAGGATGGGATATGCAAACCACCATTTCAATGAAAAGGACCTAGATTCCACTTAAGCACCGAGTTCTTGCTGTGTGCTGATTGGTCAGTCTCCTATAATCATGCATGTGTCACTAATGTTAATGTGAAACAGCTGGATGAGTCTTTCAATCAAGGAAACAACGCCATAAAAGTGCAAGACGGACCAAACTAATTCAGTTTTAAAGTAGTTTGTAAAAGCTGAAGTAGCTCAAAGTGTCCTGCCTGACAGGGATTTTCTCCGGTCGGCCTATTTAATCATTAGCATGTAGATTGCGTCATCTCTGTGTGTTATTTACCTAAAAACAAAATGACTCATGGCCACAGCAGTCTTTACTATTCTCTCATGATCATTTGTCATCGGTCTTCACGAGGTCTCATCAAGCCCAAAACAGACAACAGACATCCTTCCAGGGTGACTCTAACCCTTCCTAGGAAAGCTCATTATACGCTATCTGGCCAGATGTCCATCAGTCATTTCCAGCTCCTTGATTCGTAAAAAGCGTAAGGTGTGCAGCACAAATAACTGCGAGCCTCTGGAGACGTGCTGCTCTTGTTGACCCAAGGAGCTGCCTTCCTCCCACCTGCTGCATTATGCCTTATTATCCTCAGTCAGACAGTGTATCTGCTGTTGTTTCTGCCTGCAATGCTGCTCTTGCGACTGTGACGTGGTACTTTTTGCTTTGCTGATTTTTGTTAGGTACTTAGGGGTGACAGGGCTGGAAGGGAAGCTATATAAAAACAAGCCAATTTCAATTTAATTGTCATAACTGCCAAAAAAATCTTAATTAAATCCTGGAAATAGTCTAATTGTTCAATAACACCAGTGTACCACTACTGCTACACTTCTGTTTAACATGAAAAGGCACAATTTTCGCAAGGCGGGCATTTTTGGATCCTCCAAAATGTACCGCAGAATTCTTAAGAAGCTCGACACACAGTCATGATTGTTTCCTGGTCATTGATTACCAAGAGCTCAGCTCAGCTGTAACCTATTCATATCCAACACATAAAACCTAAGTTTACACCAAAATCAAATCCAGAAAGACAAACATGGAAAATCGACGAACAAATCTGCACCTTCAGAACATGTGTCATGTTTCTGTTGTGTTTCAGCTAATGAGTTTGAATAATTATACCCAAAGGGCACTGGTCTGTTTTAGCTCTGAGAAACGGAGGGGAACTAATCTGATTGTGGATTCGTCTGCCCTCCGATTGGCTCTCCGCTGCTTGACTGAGTTTAGGAATGGTTCATGGGACATAGCAAACTAAATATTCCAAACCAGCGCAGGGAGAGCTTTGGCCATTACAGCCACATTTTCTCTCAAAGTCGCAGATCTGCCGGTAGCTCTTAAAACACCAAGATGTCAAACAATGTGGACAAACTGGAGCAGCAAAGGTTTGGGGCACTTTTCCTCTCCTGCTCTATTCTTCCTGTCCTGACACGAGAGACACGTCCAATAAGACAGAATGGGCCACAGATTATATCATTTACATTATTAACTGTTCACAAAGTCAAACTGTCAGAAGAATATGCACGTTAAGTGGACACTTTATTAGGTACACGGACTCGTCTGTGGTAGATGACGTCTGCTCAGGTCACTGATGTTCTGCTGAACTCTTGTCTGCAGCTAAGGCCTTCCTGTCAGCTTTATGGAGTCTGGTCATTCATCACTAACTTCTCTCATTAACCAGGCGTCTATGCCATAGAAATGCCATTGACTAGATGCATCTCATTCATCACACACCACACGAAACTCTGTGAAAACTCTGTAAATCCCAGGAACAAGCAACGATGACAGCCACCATCACACCGTGTTTGAAATCTCTCACCAGGGGCCTGTTTCAGAAAGCAGGATTTCTTGCTTAGCCGGATAACTTGTTGGATTTAAGGTAGCCTGCACTAAATGCAGATTTAAACTGGGGTACCTTAAAATCTGACAAGCTATGTAGCTAGCCAACAAATCTCGCTTTGTGATATAGGCCCCAGGTGCATTGCTCACATTAATCCTTAGCTGTAAGGTAATTACACCCTGTCTGCGTGTTCTCACATGATTTGCTGCTTAGAGGAGCAGGCTGTTTACAGGCCGCTTTTCAAGCTGGGGGGGCCGGAATTTCTACAGCAGAGAGCATGCTGCCTGACCTGCTCTGTCAACTGTATGACTTGGCTTCCAAGCAAGCATGACAGACAAAAAGCTAATTAGATATTTATCTCCTTCATTGGATATAAACAAAGCAGTTCAACTCTGTAACTAGTTCTACATTCTACGCTAAACCTATGTTTCTTCTTAAGCCCCTGAAGCTCATATTGGGTTGCTGCACGTAGCTGAAACTCTTTGATGTAAACAAATTTGAAGATACTTCAAATTGCTAGTGGGCAACATTGTTACATGTTGAACTAGTTTCATAATTACAGTACTAACATTTCTGCTAAATTACGGAGGGGCCTTGTGACCAAATTAACTTTCAAGAGATTTAATAACATTCTATAAACAGACAGGACTGTGCGCTACTTAGAATGTTCCAGAACATGTGTATCAAAGATGGGGATCTGTTAGGACAGCAGGAGGTCAGAGACTGCCTCCCCCCCCAGCAGCTGAGGAATGCTGCCAGTGTGGTGTACATCCATTGGGTGGGGGCAGGGAGATCGGAGATGGGGACATCAGATGGGGGCAGATGAGGCATACCGGCTTACGGGCCACCTGGCGGGGGCTGCCGGCTCGCACGTCCTCCACATCCGGGTCCAATCTCTGCTTGGCTCCCGAGGGGAAAAGATCTGTGTCCTGGGACGAGCACGTGCTCACCAAGTCCGGCAGACTGCTGGACGGGTACTTCAGGAAATCTACATTGGACTCCTCCTGATGGGGAAAGAGAAGCATCCAGAGAATGCCCGTGTTTACACTGAATTTACACTTTCGTCTCCATATTCCGCAGCCCAGAATTAGATGAGAAATCCACCAGCAACGGAGAAAAACCAATGCCTGCCCTCCAAATCCTTAATATTTTTTTCATTTAATGCCTCAGAAGTATAAACTGCTTCCTTCATTCATAACACGGATTTCCTCAACTATTTCAGAGGGCAGGATTTGTATTTGGGGGCCAAGAATTTATCTGGTCAACCGAGGGCCTGCAGTGAGGCATTTTATTACTTCATACTTAGGATACCACCTTCACATCATGTTATAAGTATCAGCTTTCTGAACTGTAGAATCATTGTCCTTTTTTATTAAATCATGTGACATTTCAACTTCACCTGGCATAAAAAACTATTTAAGTAAAATACATTTGAGTCTTATATGCAATGAAAACGTCACAAGAATTTCAGGGTCTGCATGTCTGGAAAATCCATACTCAGTTACACTAGGTCAGGGTAGGTAGCACTCCATACTGCTGGCTCAGGGTCAGCACCTCACAAAACGCTTCTTCTTACGTTGGCTCAGTTAACTTTGGGGTGTCCCTTGACAAAATGTCTCTATCCCATCATACTAGTATTTTACCATGAGCTGGTTCACATCTATACAAATGAACAAAGTAGGAAAACCAAGTAGAATGAATTTCCCAATGACGTCCCACTAAAATAAGAAAATTATTTCCTGGCTTAAATGATCCATTTAATACCCTTTTAGCTGCTTTTGCAAACTATGCTTTCATTATTTTTGGTGAAGTGCTGCTACTTTTGTCCCACAATGGTAGTGCCAACCACCTCAACTTGAACATTTCATTAAAATTTTGAGCATTTTCGAAAAACTTTCCTCCATTAAAGCAGCTGAACACGACAGACGCAGCAGTGATTGTCGTCTGGGGATTGCCATGTAGGAGTAAGGCCCAGTAGCTAATGCTGGAGCTTATCTTTGAGCACTGCTGCAGGAGCTGCATTAAGCTGCAGCCGCACTCACCCTGCTAGCCACCACCAGCTGAACCCGCCCGACCGCCGAGCGCAGGATGGCCACGGCCTCCTGGTGCGAGAGGCCCACCAGCGACTGTCCGTTGATCATCAGCAGCTCGTCTCCGACCTTCAGCCGGCCGTCTCTGGAGACACGGGAAGACCCGAGTGGGCCGGGAGCCAGCCGACATCCAGGAAGCAGCATTACACCAACAGATTTGTTAGCTTTGGACCCACCATTGCTGACGTCAGAAGATACGGCCCATACAGAGGCGCACGGCTGACAAATCACTGCACTTGGAGCTTATTTTTAATATTTACACGCATAAAAGAGAGCAACTCTGATGATCTACCAGAATAACAAATGTGCCTTCATGTTCTGGCAAGTTAGTTCCCACTGAAAAGCAGAAGGTCAGGAGAACACTACTAGCAAAGACACCGTACTGCTTCTACCACGACCAGAAGATACTGCTGAATTCCTGAGCCCCCCTCACAGCGAGAGAACCGGGACGGGCCATTCTGATGTTACCTCTTGGTGGCGCCCCCATCCTCCACATGGGCCACTACGATGCCGTGGGGGGAGCGCTTGGAGCCGCGGCCTCCGGCGATCTGGATGCCCAAGCCGTCTTGCCCCTTCACCATGTGCATCTTCCAAATACGGCCGCCTTCCCTGACCTGTGGGCACAGAGGAATGGTCAGCAGCTGCCAGCTGCCTCATGGCCGGCCTCCGCCTCCGACATCGGCGAGCCACAAACACACAGCGATGGTAGAAGGCAAGGGAGCCTTGCTGTGTGGGATAACTTTCTCAAAGTGACCTGCACCAGGCTGAGGTGATGACCCCCATTCCTGAGAGCGCTTCTCAAAGGGGATTCGCCAGATGCCGTCTGTTGTACCACTACACTGGCCTTTATCCACTAATCTTTTGCAGCCTTAGACATCAAGACAATCTTCAAATACCAGCTAAATACCCAGGCTTTCCTCTGAGGGGTACAGATCGTTCCGGAACAAAGCACTTGAACTCTGGCACTCTCTTTCACAAGAATACAAAGTTAACAAACCTAAAATCATTTTATAAAAAGAGATTAATGCCTTTAATTTTTTTTAGATTGTAGTGCTAAAAACTTGATTTACTCAGAACTTTTGGTCAGTTAACAAGTACTGAAAATATCAATGCGAATTGTTTCATTTCATTTGCAATCATTGTTTTCAAAAAAAGACTAGTAGCTATGTGTGCAGACATACTGAACAATTCTTAAAAATAATAATAATTAGGAATGACATATATAGTCCAGGATGGTTAACAATAACAAACTCAAAGCTTCAAATATTTCAAGAAGGGCAACAGGAAGGGCACAACACCAGCTAATGTACCTAAGGGCTGTGTCTAGTCTCAGCTCTTATCATATAAACGGTGCTAATCTGCATCTCAATCCACTGAGTTGAGATAAGGGCTGCAGTGTGTGTACTGATTGGCTACTCAACTTCTGACTCATTTCAAACAAAGACGATGAGACAAGCTTGCGACCACCAATCAAATCATTAACAAAAATTCCCCCGGCTGAACGAACGGAAAGACCACTAGAGAACACTAACAAAACAAATGACAGACTCCTGTCCTCTTTCATGCCATGTCTACATCACGCCGTACGATGCTAATTGGCTAAGCAAACATGACTCGGGTGCGGAAATATGAGACTTTTTGTTGTTTTTCTCTTATAGCTACTAAATTTGGGGGTGGAAGAAATTGTTCTCATTGACAATGAAGACAATTCCTGACATGACAGCTTATTACATTAGAGACTGAAATTCATTCGCAATGTTTCATGACCTACAATGTAAGAAAATTACCAGACATGAAAATCAGCCAGTGGCACACCACATACTGGATAATTAGTAGCAATGTTCTCATTTGCTAAGGAGGAACCAATCAGGAACCGCCCTGAACGTCTCCACACTGCCACCCACCACATTCCACCAATATCATAACAAAGATGGGTGGACTGAGACAGGGTTGGCTAGCTGTCCCCCTTACAGGTGCTCAGGTCAATGCCACTGTGAGTATCTGCCTTTCTCATTTTGTCACATCACTGTGACAGTAGTGAGGATCAGGCCCAAAACTGCAGCACAGCTTCTGATCCCAATCGGGCCAATTTGGAAGTAAACAGGACAACAAAAGCGGGTAGGAACCCACGTTTTGACTCCGTATCAGCGCTCACAATCGAGCTTGTGTGTCTGGAATTCCATGTGGTGGGTGTGTGGGGCGGAGGCATGCTGGCTGTTTCTCACAGCATAGCCTACTGAATAGCCAGTCCCGTGGTGATGCTCCTGCAGCTCAACAAGTAGAACGTTGCGCAAAGGTTACGGGTTCAAATCCCAGGGAGCACGTGTCAAATATATCTTTCCCTCAACAGAAATTTGCTTTGGATAAAAGCATCAGATAGGTAAATATACATAAGATTCTGCACAAACTTCCTTTACAAGTAGTACTGAGCTGAAATAAACTGTGGCCCAGTGCAAAACGTAATACATGGTTACACCATGTATAAATTCTGGTTACACCAAGTATAATTGTAAAGAAAAACTTCTGATTCTAATGGCACCATGTTTTTTTTCAGAAAGAAAACAACAGTACCAACAGAATTCCAGAAATTCTCTTAAAGATAATTATTCTTTAGAATATATTTAATGTCAACCAAAGTGTCAGCTTAATTTACAGGAAAGTTCTTTCATTTCTCCATAAACACCATCCAGAGCATGGATTTACGCAAGTCTGCCTCATGGCCTCTGCCGTCTCTGCCTGCCTGAGCCGCTGCTGGCTTTGTGTGCTGATCTCCGGGCTGGTTTGGGCCACGGGACGGCAGTCAGCACAAGCTCAGACCCGACAAGTGCAAACCACTTCCTGCTTTCCCACATGGCATACCAATGCCAGTCCCTCATTTACAACCAGCAGATGTGTTTACACATGTCATCCTGAGCGACAAACTACCTGCACTTTGATGCAACTCACATGTATGTAATGCTGGCATGCAAATACAAGGGAGCCCAACGGCCACGGGTACGAGTATATGCCGTGCTCATCTTCTTCAGTTTTCAACCCAAGGAGGCGGTTGGACAGTATGGACTGGAAGAAACGGATGCATTTATGCGCAGTGGGGACAGAATGTGTCAAAGGCAATGACAATCTGTTAATGACAGAAGACCAAAATCAGAAGCACCGGGCTTTTGGATGAACTGACACAAACTTGCTTAGTTCACCATGCAGTCACCCAAACTCTGTATTGTGGAGTATAATTTAATGGTGGGTGTGACTGTAAACATATTTCCGCTACAGTGCTACTTCACAATCCATGCGCTTACGAAACACTTCCCCTGAAATGTGAGTGGCAAATACTCTTTTTTTAACCAGTATGTCTTCTTATTAATTACCAACTAACGCCACTACACTAGGTTTACTAACACCACAGTTCACTGAAATGTACGTTGCAATAACTTGGAAAAACATGTCATACTGAATAACACTCAGCAGACAGATGTTCAGGCTGGTCTCAGGAAAAGTAGAGTCTGATTTATTTGATCCTTCCTTCTCCTCCTCAGATACCACTGCCAACATAAACAGGAACACCCGAAGAAATAAAGAAGCTATTTTTCATTAAACCTAAATTCACATTTACGTTTATTTATTTAGCAGACAAACAGGCAGAGCAGATCGCATATTACACCCATAATCATCACGCCAGTTTGATCACTCAATAACCAAGTCACAGTAACTGCAGGATGTTAAACGGAAATGTACGATATTAAATTTAATAAAGATAATCGTCATTTGCACTGACAAGGCAGGGTGCTGCTGAATTATTCTAATGCTACTTACACTCGCCTTTAACTTCAGGCATTGAAAAACCTGGTATTTTATGTGAACATGCTGTACTTGACTGTTTATTTAATCATAAAAATCATTACATTCAATTCATGATTTGACTTTAAGTTTGCCGTTCCTTTCCCAGGCAGCAGAGTCAGATCCAAAGCTGTCCCTGCTCCCAGAGAAGTGGCCCTCAATCCCTGAATGGCCTCCTGCGAGTTCACCGCAACAGGGGCCTCACAATTTGCACGAGGACCATTGTGCACGCGGATGAACGCTGCAAGGTGCGGGTCCACAAACGGAGCCTTACGATGACTCACGGCACGTCGAATTTCACCCCACCTCTCCGATGCCAACATTAACAACCTGTTTGGCGAGATCACCCCCCCCCACCCCCAGGGAGTCTTTCTGACTCATGGAGCCACACTGGAGGTATGAATTACTCACTTTATTGTACACACAACCCACAAGCGGGACTGTGGGAATGAATTAGCACATTAGCATAGCAGACCAGTCATATGTGTGTGGCCTAAAGTGTTTCAAATGTAAGATTTAGAGCTCATGTTTACTTTTTACAGTTATTCTTCAGAGTACAGATTACGTATCTTCCCAGTTAACTGTTGCAGTTCTCCTGAAGCAGCTAGGAACATGTCTGCATGTCTGAGCAACGAGAATTTCAGCTGCTGTCATGGTCAAGTCCAGGATAAATTCAAGGCACTCTGAATGCCAAATAAACAATGAGGACTGGAGAAAGATGTGGACCTTTGATCAGACAGCTACAGACAGCCTATTGTGTTTTGAATTCATTTCAGCTTTAATCGTTTAGTGGACTGAGAAGCGCTGTCCATTGATGGACTTTGACTCAGTGCTGCCCCCCGAAGGCCTAAACTGGAAGAGTGCTTGGAGCTTACCTGACTCGAGAACTCGCTCATGGTCTCAATCTTACAGCTCTCAGAGTAACGTAGCCGTGGGTGGGTGGGGGGCGTGGATACAAGGGCGCCATTATAGGTGCGGTTATGAGGACCCACGGGCAGGGTAGCCCTCTGCCCCCTCTCTGGGGGGGCATCCGCCAGGCCGTCCAGCCTCATCAGCGACAGAGGCTCCGTGGGCGAGCTGTAGCCATTCTCCTGCACAGGACCTCGAGGGGGCGGGCAGCGGGACACCACACCCAGCTTACGCGTGCGCTTGCCGTTCTGGGCGGGGCTGGGCCCGGGCCCGGGCTCTGGCAGGCAGCTGGGCCGGGGCTCGCCAACAGCACCCAGGCTGCCCCCCCTGCCATCGCCACCGCAGGGGGGGAGCGGGGCCTTGCGTTTGATGCGACGCAGCATGATCAAGTAGATGCATCCGCCGCTCCAGCACTGGTCAGCCAGGTAACTGCGAAAACAGTGAGGACAGAGCATGCTTAATGAGAGCAACGCAGAAAGCCTTCTGTCAGGGGAGACAATATTTATTGCATTTTGTTTCATTTAAAAAAATTTAAAAAAAACATTTAGTTCTGCAATGTGAGCATCGTTGTAGGTAACAAACAAAAAAAAAGGGACACGACTGGAAACATTGCATCTCTTTGTTCATTTAAGGCTAGAATGAGGGAAACAGTCTGAAACGGTTTACAGCTAGTGTGTCATGTTAACGTTCCCCTGGTGAATTTTCACATCCCAGTGACCGTACGGAACAGTAAGCGCAAGAAATTAGTGACGCCATGAAGGGTCAGAATGGAAGCCAGATGGACGTTACAGGCTGTCCCAGCGTGCATATTCTCCGAAAAGCATTTATAATCTCAGCACTCAGAAGCACGGTCAGCCATGTCATAAGATGGGAAATGAGAATCAGTGTTAATTAGCTTAAAAACCACCTGGTTAACTCATAATAACTTCCATCTATCCATTTTCTGTAACTGTTTGTCCTGTTCAGGGTCACACTCATAATAAATTATAAAACCCAAAAAAATATATTGCCTTGTAGAAGGATTGAAACCTTCCATAAAATGATAGGATTGGCCTGAATAAAAAGTGATACACAAACATATTTGTCCTGCTAGTATTTTTGGTGCAAACTTATGGAGGAAAAAAGTCAAAATCAATTATTTGTCAACATGTCTTTGAAAAGAATTTCCAAAACTGAGAAATGCTGCTTGCATAAGCATTCAGCACCTGTAATTACAATTAGCCGATGTACTTTAAAACAAATAATTTTGAAATGCAACTGTGGTCTTCAACAGGAAAAGCCGTGAGAACAGAATGATAATTATGAAGCATAGTAAAAGCGTAGTAACAAGTGACAGCCCCGTCTAATCAAGACAACAAAAATAATGAAGCACATGTCAACAAAGCAGCACACTACTCATGAATACCTCTGCGTTGTTGTCACCTAAACCTCCCGACCTCTCCTAACGCTTCCGGGAAGATGCACTAACGGTTTGTTTATGTGTTACATTTCTTTCCTGTACTGCCTTTGCCAGCTTTTATTGTAATCGATCGTGTGACCACTAAGAGCTAAGGTGATGACTGCAGATCATCCTATTTTTTTGGTCTTTTTAAGAGATTATACTGTATGGTTCATTTCTGTCTGCTTTTGTGTACGGATCATTTAGCTGAATGGCTAAAAGGTCGGCCTGATGAATAAGGTCATTAGGGTTAACTGTTCGCAACCCCAACTGGAAGTGGCATCTCGCAAGATGGACTTTAGCTTCTAAGAAATGATTCCTGGCAAAACAGAATCATTAATATGCACTCCTGGTAAACATTTAACATTTAAGGTCCTGCATTACATGTACTTAGTAAATGCTTTTATCCAAAAAGATGTGCTTCAGAAAGCAAGGTCAGACAATCCCTGCAGGAATTAAAGGTGAAGGGCTTTACTCAAGGGCCCAATAATAAAACACTGTGACTATGCTGATCCTGGAATTTGAACCAGCAACCTTCTGCTCATAGGCACAGCATCCTACCTCAGTGAGCCACAAACCACTCCCGGCACCACAAGGCATGGTTTTGTCACCATTTATGATGTTAATGATAGCATATAGCAATAGCATATAGCACAAGCTGTCTTCAGAGCCAAAGTAAAGAGACTAGCAAACATTTCTGACCTCCCAAACTGGGCAGACGGTGGGGCTCTGCACCATTAGGTCCTGCCGAATGTCCATGACCTCCAGGGGCTCCATGGAAAATGGACACGGCCCCTCTCTCTTATTACAGGGTCACAGCGGGCCTGGGGTGACGCAGCACTCTGGCGTGACACTCCACTTCTGATTTTTGGGTGTTCTCCACACTTACATCCAATCCCCTCAAACCCCTCTGCTCCCCCCCCCCCCAAGCTTGTCAGACTG
>JAABNX020000046.1:4773936-4787517 GCA_015163995.2 Mormyrus lacerda
GGATTAGTGGTTTCAGGAAACCTATGGTTGGATGGATGGATGGTTGGATGGATGGTTGGATTAATCTTGACTGCACCCCCCCCCCCCCACACACACACACACACACACACACCTCACCACTGATACACATTTATGTTGTACTTATGTTCTATATAATAAGGGTCACAGTGAAACCAAGATTGAATCGGAAGATCTTATTTGATGCCAAGTACATTAACATACAAGAAATTACTTTGGGTGTCATGCTGGCCAAACTAAGGACAACCAAGACAATATACGTAAATAGCGCACATGAAAATGAATTTATTGTATTATCTTGATTGTCCTTTATTGTTTTGCACAACACCCAAAGAAAATTCATTAGCAAACAGTTTATCAAGTGTATAAGACCATATAAACATTTAAGGTAGACCTTTACTTGCTATGCTACTTTCATCATTCATTTTACTCATTTTGCACACTAAAGTCAGTCACTTTAAAAAATCGAGTAGGTTAACCCGCAGGCTGCAGCAACACGCTCACAACACACGTCTCTGTACGTGTCGGAAAGCGATGTTTTACTGCCATCTAGTGGAAATGTCTGTAAAAATTACGTTGAATTACCGCACTTGCTACCTTTTAAATCAATTATAGATTGAAAATTTAAACATGTTTTCCCACAAAGTAAAAAATGCAGACCTCTAAATAGTGAGAAAAGCGCCGGCTGACGAAACATTTTCTGCGACACCGTTAAATGTAGAATTAAAACATCCGCACCGTAAGGTAACACTTTGTGGGCTTTTGTCATCAAATAGAACGTTTTATTATAGCTAGATTACAAGGCGGTGATTCGTAGATTTAAGCGAACGCTGAGCCGAAAGCCCCCAGTCCGATCAGCGTTCCGGATGCCGCAGACCCAGCCGCTGCATAACAAGCTCCGGAACGACAGGGAGCAGCGAAGCCGAAATCCGAATAAATCCAACTGCACAGTCCTTTGCACAGTTAGGGACAGAAACGATGGGTTTACAGCATAAAACACAGCAATGCGAGACAGATGTGAAACGCAGGGCTGCCAGACGAATACTTTAAGACACACATGTGCCAGCCGCACTTCAAATGGCCTCCCTCTGTTGTATGACATCATTTAGAAACTTAAAGAATGATTTTTCTATCTGTAGTAAAATGCATAGTATAGGCAAGCATTTGAATGATATTTCGATGTCTGGTGTTAATTATGAATAAATTTACTTTTTTGACTATTTTGACATCCAAACTGTTACACCACCCCTAAAATTAAATTTTGTAGCACTCAACATGTAATGTTCCAAAACGAGAACAGTTCAATGACATGAATACTTAAAGTGTCCTTTAACATGTTACTCCAGCAATTGCAATACAGAGGACAAAGATTAAACTGTTAAAATATGCTTCCATGCGAGGCTCCGTGGTTTGAGAAGGCGGCTTTTCTGCGTTCGGAGCCAGTCCCGGGGTAGGGATGCGCAGATTGCCTGCAAAGACACGCCTATGAACACCGTTATGCATGCCAGCAGGAGAATCCTATGCGCGAGGGTCGCTCCCACGCGACTGCAGAAAGTGCGCTTTTCACGTATACTGGGCTCAGTTCCAGAAATTCCTGCAGCTGAAAGAATGAAGCCTCGGGAAGCAGGTCTCCCTCAAACCTGGGCTGGCTCAGATTTCACTTTTCAACGCATTATTTGTGTGCATATACGTACAGACTTCTGCCTTCCCGAATAACGTTAGAAAACCTCGTTAAATCACCGTAATCACTTGTTCATGAATAGATGTTTTGCGCCACAGAGCTTTAGCCAGACGACAATAAGGCAGCCAGTTCAGGCAGCCGAGTTCCATCCTCGTCTGACGGCAGACACGGCTAGGCTCAGTTTGGAGGTTCGGGAGCATATTATGGTGTGTTTTTCCTGGTGGTCCTTCTGGGTGTATTTTTGGGCTGCTTAGTGCTGAGGTAGTGCGGTGTGGTGGCTTTGGGAAAAGGGAGCTTGAGGGGCGGTGGGACCGTGGGGTGTGTGGGGGGAGGGGGGGGATGACATACTGTCAGTACCAGTCATCCCATTCGGCAACATAGGCAGCTGCCTATGCCTCCACTTTCTGAAGGGGCGCCAACTTAGCAAGCCATTTTCACTGCTGGTTTCAGTCCCCGACCAGCAAGGTACCACTGAGGTACCCTGAGCAAGGTACCGCCCCCAGGCACTGCTCCCCGGGCGCTGAATTAGCTGCCCCCTGCTCTGTCACGATGTCACATATGGGTTAAATGGAGAGGACACATTTTGTTGTTGTGTGCTGTGTGCTGTGGTGTGTCAACAATGATCATCTACTCTAATCAGCTCTAGGTCACAGGAGGAGTGGTGAAAAGGTCAACTTAATGCCCAGATCACATTCAGCAGGCTGCCTCAAACTACAGCCACACAAACCCCTCAGCCCTTTTGCCTTCTCCTCTCCAGGAGCGGCGGAGTTCCAGACGGAGCAGCTGCCCATATCACGATCCACCCCCCCATGACAAGGATTCTGCCTGGTTTTTCTGCTGAAGTCTGCATTTTCCCCTCGTCGTACCCAAGCCAGAAACCATCATCCTCAAATAAGCAGAGCTGATCATAAATTATCATATGCTCAAAGAGTCGCTTCGCTTCATCCTGAGAGCCCTCGACCACACTCCATGTGCGTTTTTATGACGGAGCATAACACCCGTGTGGGAACACTGCACCCCTCTCCCACAGGGTGTTCACTGCACTCTCAGGTCTCTGGGAAGCTCCACTTCAGACTGAACTGGCCCAACTCTGAGGCTGTTGCCAACGCTAGCCCAAATCCGCATTGGCCTGGCTCCAGCCTTACAGTCAGAGCATCAATGGTGCATCAACCACCATTTCTGATCTTCTGCATCCTCTAAACCCGACTCCAGTGGCGCCTGGGTGCCAAAGTTAGAAGCAAACTGCCAAGGCCTAGCCACATACGCGAGAGTCCATCCAGGCTGCACTGTAAGGCAATTCGCTTTATGGGCCCTTCTGTGAAACTGCTAACAGATTTTTACACAGGGAGGGCAAGTCACTAGATAACAGCAATTCCTTAACTGGGTAAAAAGATAAACTGTCATAAAAACACCTCGGCACTTACAGTCATTTGTGATTTGTGTATTTAACTTTAACTGTGTATTTAACTGAACTTCAAAAACGCTTTGGCCATCCTGGCTGAACCTGAGGGAAGGAGACCAATGGCCAAAGCTGATCCGATACCCTGTAGTGGACCCCTTCTAGCTGTCGATGCGGCCCACTGTCAGAGGAAATCTCTGCTGTCCATGTTTTTAGACAGATGCTGAGCCGAACTTCTGAGGGAAGAAACAGCATGGAGGGCTGCTCTGAACAGACCTTAATGTGTAAGGAGCTCAGTGATAATTTAATAATTATACTCTGGTAATTAAAGGCCCACTAACCAAAGCTCTCGCCAATTTCCTGCTCAGCTGTGTCCATCCTATATGCAAACGCAAAATACCTCATGATGTATACAAAAATATTCTAGATAAGGATAAAATGGATCACGGACAGGCCAATCAGTTCCCGTTTTTTCAGAAACTGACCCCAGCATCGTCCCGGAGGTGAATCTTGCACAAGGGTTTGAAGGCGAGAATCAGAAACTTCCGTCTGTTTGATATGCAGAGGATGAAGGTCATCGGTGCCAGCAGAACGATCTAAAGGTCATCGGTGCCAGCAGAACGATCTAAAGGTCATCGGTGCCAGCAGAAGGATCTAAAGGTCATCGGTGCCAGCAGAACGATCTAAAGGTCATCGGTGCCAGCAGAACGATCTAAAGGTCATCGGTGCCAGCAGAACGATCTAAAGGTCATCGGTGCCAGCAGAAGGATCTAAAGGTCATCGGTGCCAGCAGAAGGATCTAAAGGTCATCGGTGCCAGCAGAAGGATCCAGGCAGGGCTTTAAGACTTATGAAGGAAACCAGAGAAAAAGTCTCAAAAAAACTCAACCTTTAGTCATCAGACCACCTTCTCTGAGGAGCAGTTTCAGTGACCCTCTGCTACCTTGCGTGGTGTGTGTGGTGGATTTAAGGCTGGGGCGGGGCAGGATCTGTTTAACTGTCCGACCTGAACGGGCCTTAAGCAGCTTACAGCCCCCTCAGCTTCTTCAGTGTGCCCCCACCCATGCAAAACAATGCGATTTGGCTCGATTGTTCATGTCGCCCCCTCCACAGGAATCCCCCCCAGCAGTTAAGTAGCCAGCGGTCGAATCAGGACACCGTGAGCCCAAAAGGACCCTGAGGCCAGCCCTCAGCTGTCCATTCCGCAGAGCCCCAGAGGAACCCGCCCACCCCACACAAATACTCCGTTTGTTCATTCACACGCAAGCTGCAGCGCGGCAATATCAGCCCCAAAGCTAACCCGGCTCATCATGACAGCTGTGTCACCGTCACCAAGCTACCGGGACCGGATTCTGCATGAAACAGATCAAACAACACACCGGAAATGGGCTCATATCTAAGCGAACGTCCAAATAACAGTGACCACGCAAACAACCGTCAAGCAGGCAGCGGTAAACACCGGCAAACGCTCGGCTTGTATCTGGTGAGACTTGCTCTCCTGGGAGATCAGAGAATAGGGCTACAAACACACAACCTTCTGTCCCATGTGAGTTTCCCATTTAGACACCTCATCTAACACAACAAGGCATGAGGATGACCCTCCAGCTGCTAGCGCTTAACGAGGGAGACGGTCCCTAAGAATCCAAGTCCTCAAAAGCATGAGAGGGAGGCGAGTCTAAATTTAAAAGACCACAAACCCATAACCACGGGGGCCTGGTGCGTCTCATGTTGCTCCCCGCAGATGGCGGCCACACCCAGTGTCAAGTCCAGCCGTATCTCTCCCAAGTGGGGCCGGGGACAACAGAGACACCCCCTCCCAGCCCCCAGTGCCCCCATTTGACAGGCAGGCACTGATCAAATCTGAATACATGCCTTGGGAGTAGTCGGGTGAAGGTCTCATGCACCACGAGGCCCAGGGCTCTGGGAAGCAGCACCACAACGGTTTGCATCAGGAATTCCCAGCATGGGTGGGGCAGTGGGGGAGCGTGGGAAGCGCGAACAGGGTCCCCACCCTCCATGGTGGCACCAAATGACAAACCGGGTGTAAAAATCACCCACTGGGGGTATTTAGTGCTGGAGTGTGTGCTGACAGCCTGTGATCTCGCCTGAAGCGTAAAACCATTTGGAATTCAACTTAAACTAGGGCAAAGGATGCTGGGAGGGATTAAACATAAACTCCTGCTGAGCAGGAGGAGAAGCCGTGTGTCTTAGACTTGCCCTGTTACTTAAAACCTTGCCTTTTTCCTGTTTGACTGTGGCCCGATCGTTGTCCACGTAGGGCTCAAACCAGAGCAGAGATGGAGAAGGTGGTGCAGAACCAAGGGAAGAGCAGAGCTGGGCAGCCTTAAGACAACCGACAGCCCCCCCCCCCTCCATCCTCACCCTCCCAGAGACTCGGAGACCTGGCAGCTCGGAGGGGCAGCTGCACTGCCAGGGATTCTACGGTGGGACACAATCCAGACACGGAAAGACCGTCGGAAATCGGTGGAATGCCAGCGCCTGCTACAGAGCTATTGCTACGGGAAACGCCTCGGGCCTTGTGGTCCACCGACGGGCAGATTCTGTCAGCTGGGAATAGACAGGAAATATATGGATCCTTCCGAAGCGATGAGGAACCCCGATCTGAGCCGAGGACCAAATACATCAGGCGTGTGTGGCGTTAAGACGGCCGGCTTAGGTTAAACCACCCCAGAGACCACTTAGTGCTTTTCCAATGGTGATGTCCTTAAGAGATCCTTACTGCTCAGAAGGGCCCGCAGAGGATTTATGTAAGACAGGGAAAGAGAGGGAGTAAAGACAGCCAGAGAGGAGAAAAGACGGGCAGAGATGGAGAGAAAAGACAGCGGCTGTCATGGAGGGAGAGAGAAATGACAGGTGGCGTGGGAGAGAAGTCAGGCTGAGAAGGATTGAGAGAGACGGACAAAAGATTGAGGCTAAGATGGAGGAAGAGAGATGAAGAAAACAGGTGGAGAAAGAGAGAAAAGACAGAGGCAGAGATGGAGGGACAGGTGGAGAGGGAGAGATGACAGGCTGAAATGGAGGGAGTGAGACGGAGAAGACAGAGGCTAGGATGGACAGAGAGAGAGGGAGAAAAGACCGGTAGAGAGGGTGAAGGAGAGAAAAGAGGACAAGAGAAAAGATGAGACAGGAAAAAATGAAAGAGATGAGAGAGGGGAAATAGAGATAGATAGATAGATAAAGAGTCCTACCTGGCACCAGTGTCGTCCACCCCCACCATCAGCTGGCCATTGAGTGACAGCACCTCGTCCCGCAGCCGGATGTCCCCGCAAAGGGCGGCAGGGCTCCTCTTCTTCACCTCCGTCACCCAGATGCAGCCCACCTCCAGTACGGGGCCCTTGTCCCCCTTCCTGCGCCTCCGCCTGCTCCCCTTCTTCCTCCCCTCGGGGTCGCCAAATATGGGGATGTTCCCAAAGCTGAGGCCAAACTCCTCAGTGCCCTCTGGTGGCCGGGTGAGGCAGACAGCGTGCACTTCTACATCTGCAACTTCTGCCACATCCGCCGCCCCGGCTGGTGGCCCATCGCCCTCACACCCACCTTCTGCAAAGTTCAGCTGAATGTAGGCCACCAGCTTGCGGACTGCCGCCTGGCACAGGCCCCCCCCGCCCCCTGCCCCACATTCGGGCCCCTGCTCCACCAGCCAGTGCTCCAGCAGGACAAGGTGGCTCAAGGCATTCTCCTGCGTGATGGGCATCTCCGATGGGCCTGACCGGACCGGCCCCGCATCGTGGGCCGAGGGCCGGAGCTCTGGATGACTAATCCCAGGAATGGCAGGAGGGGGCGCTGTGGTTTGAGCCAGCCTCCATCTTGGGGTGCTAAGATGGTCAACAAAGTCTAGAGGTCAGAAGAGAGGCCATTATTTCTCCTGCAGGTTTCTCTGGTACAAGCTGGAGCAGATGCGAGTACAACGTCTAGAAGATGAGTAGAAGAGACGGACATCTCCAGTCAGGGGAGGGTGCAGGTAGCATGTGAGAGAACTTCCTCAAGTGGACACCTAAGGTGAGAACACAAAGAGAGTTAAATCAGACTTCAGGTTGCATGTCAATGAGGGAAGACATGATTAAAAACCTGATAACAATAAACTTTACATCATATTAGCAATCGGTACCACGGCAAACCACAGGACCACCAGCTTTCCGGACCTCAAGCGAGTCAGCAGCTCGGGTTTCCAGCTCTGCACTGCAATTCCTTCTCTAACAAAAGCCCAAGAAGTACAGCTGCTGTCGATCCAAGACAGATGCGCTGGCACTGCAGATATGCGGAGTGTCTTCCCCTCCTTATTGCTACTGCTACGAAGCGAGGAATACAGACCACGCGTAGGCATTTTTAGGTCCACGGGCAGACATGGACCGCAGCTAAATGAGTGCTTTTCTCTAGAGTAAAATAACCCAGGATTTTCCAGCCCTGCAGATCCTGTTTATTTGCTACTCAAGGCAAAAAGTAACCAGCGCTAAAATGTCCCAATTGGCATCTGAGATTTAAACATCAATGACATTACAGCATAACAAAAAACAGATCAACAACTTAAGTTTATATATATATATATATATATACACACACACACACACACACACAAGTTCCTCTGTATGGGGAAAACTGCAGCAATCAAAGTGAAAACAAATAAAAATCAGTTTCTGGCACCACACACCAACCATGTCACAAAGACTGACATGCCTTAAATGTTGCACAAAGACATCGATTAGCTGTGGAGAGCCTCGAGAGAACCGGGGCAGGTTTCACATGCTCAGATCTGACAGTCTCTATCCAAATTTAATAAACCAGCAGACCGCAGTGGTGATGGTGCAGATATGCAGGGAACGAGAGAGGCTGTTGTTTTGATCTGCTGTGTGATTTCGCCGTGCTGCCACACGCCAGTGAAGTGATGTACCTTTAAGTAATACTGTCAAACATGTCATTTAAAAAACCCATGGGCAGAATGAAAGAAGGCAGGTCGAACAGTGCAGAGACACCACCACCTCGACTGCACTGCAGGGGCTGGAGTTGCATTTCCTGGCAGTGCGCCAGCACTGGGTGGAACATCGTTTGTAACCTCAGCACTGCAAACAAGTGACTTGCCTCTTCACTGCATACGATTCCCAATGCACCCCGATTCACTTCACTGCAAACCACAGTGACTAGCGTCTTTACTGCATAAGATTCCCAATGCACTTCGATTCACTTCACTGCAAAGCACAATGACTCGCCTCTTCACTACATAAGATTCCCAATTCACCCTGATTCTGCAGGCAAAATATTTTAAATAAATTTGTCTCCAAAACAAAATGGCTCCAAAAGTGTTGAATTAGGTTGGTAATTCCAAATGTCCTTCACAGGATTTTTGTTCACATGTCGTACACACCACAAATTTAATGTCTTTGTCCCACACCGTAAAGAACTTCCAACCAACAGATATGATAGGTGTTTTACCTCACCTATTACATGATATTAGTGAGGGGAGGGAAGGTGAAGGGCAGGGGACATAGACTACACAGATCAAGGCAAAACTCATCCATTTCCAGTCACTAGCCGAGCGACTGGTGCATCCTCACTGCAAAGCACAGTGACTCACATCTTCACTGCATAAGAACAAAAGAACATAAGAAATTTACAAACGAGAGGAGGCCAATCAGCCCATTAAGCTTGTTTGGGGAGAAGTTAACTAATAGCTCAAAGTTGTTAAAATCTTATCTACCTCTGATTTAAAGGAACCCAGGGTTTTAGCTTGTGCTACGCTAGCAGGAAGACTATTCCATACTCTAAGATTCCCAATTCACCCTGATTCACTTCACTGCAATACACAATGACTCTCTTGATTGTATTGTACAGAAATTTAAATAGAATAAAACACTGTTGTTCCAATTGACAAAGAAGTATTCATAAATTCCAAGATATTCAATCGTATAAATCTTTAAATTATACGCCATTAATTACAAACAACTTTTAGTAGAGACTGATGCTATGCAAACTCATCTACCAGCTGCCACCATTCTAAATCAGCAATAGAAATTTATCTACAACAACACAGTTGATTACCTCAAGTCTTCCTCCCTTCTTTCCTAAAACCCACACAGTAATAATGGGTCACCAAGCTTTTAGACACTGTTGCACTCCAGCAGGACACAGCCTGAGTGCTCTAAACAGCTGACATGCACCCGCCTTTTTCCTACCAGCAGGGGCTGAGGCGGGGAGACTGGCTCAGAATGGTTCGTCGTGGATTCACACACGCACATACACAGTTCGTAGATTCCTATCATTGTGGAAGGACTCTTCATTCATTTCTATCGGCATAACCCTAATCCTACCTATAATAACCCTAACTGTTACCCAGCCCTAACCTTAAGTATCCAAACAAAATAAAAGACTGTGAAAGCACGTCACCCTGCAAGCACGCCTGTGAAAGCTCATTGTCCTGTAAGCACACCTGTGAAAGCACGTTGCCCTATAAGCACACCAAAAAAAGAATGTTGCACTGTAAGCACGCCAGTCAATGCAGGTCCCATTGCAAGCACAACTGTGAATGCAGGTCCCATTGTAAGCATACCTGTGAATGCACATCACGCTGTAAGGATATCTGTGAAAGCACCCTGCACTGTAAGCATGCCTGTGAATGCACATCACACTGTAAGCATATCTGTGAAAGCACCCTGCACTGTAAGCATGCCTGTAAATGCACATCAGGTTCCAGTCTTCGGTCTGGCCCAACACTGGTCCCCAACAAGACAGAATACAGGGCAAGAGCACCACTGTTTCAAAAACTACAGAAAAACCAGTTTAGAAGTCATAAGTCTCAGATCTTGTGTGGTTACCATGCATTAGTTATTTTTCATCTATCCATCCATCCGTTTTCCAACCCGCTTAATCCTATTGGGTCGCGGGGGGTCCGGAGCCTATCCCGGAAGCAATGGGCACAAGGCAGGGAACTACCCTGGACAGGGGACCAGCCCATCGCAGGGCACACTCACACACCATTCACGCACACATGTACTCCTACAGGCAATTTATCAACTCCAATTAGCCTCAGCATGGAGTACCCGGAGGAAACCCCACGACGACACAGGGAGAACATGCAAAATCCACACACATGTAACCCAGGCGGAGACTCGAACCCGGGCCCCAGAGGTGTGAGGCAACATGGTTTATAAGAAATAAACCTGAAGCAAGGTTAAATGCTGCAAAAAGCACATAAATACTGCCATCAGTTTGAATGTACACTGAAAAAACAGCCGTTTACCAAATGGATATGAATTTACATCAAAGATCATAAACAGTTGTAGTCAGACTTGAAGGGAAGCCGAGATTTGTTGGGGAAGAATCATGTTATTTTAATTATATGAATGTTTTCCACCTGGAACCCCATGAAAATGTTGGCAAAGCGCTGCCACATTACAAGAGAAACAGCAGTAAGAGAGAACACAGAGATTCATATGTCAAGCATCAAGAAAACAAAAGTAAGCACCAGTCAAAGTGGATTTTCCAGACTACAAACATGCCTGCCTTACCAAGTTCAGGGCACCAAGAAAGCCATTAAGAAATTTTACTATGAAATGAAGGCTACTGACTTAACTTGATTTAATCATAAACACTAGGCAACACACAAATATATATTCTGCAACCAATTATCCAACTAAACCACACAACAGTCAGGTTCATTTCAGGTTCATGTATTCTGACTTCAAAGAATTCTTGTTTGAGCAAAGGCTTAAAAATCAAATAATACACGTGACATAATGTAGAAGATGTGATTAGTGTCCATCCCACTTATCAAATGCTGCATCACAATGAGCCTGGAACACATTCCTGGAAGCAGAGGGCGGCAGACACACTCGGGGCGGCAGACACTCGGGGCAGCAGACACTCGGGGCAGCAGACACTTGGGGCAGCAGACACTCAGGACTGGATGGCTCTTAATCACTGGCCCCACTCTGACATGCTGACATGGCTATTTACCTCACCAAATGTGAAGAAAAATGTGGCAGAAAACCAGTGTACTGGAAATTGCAGGGACACTTGGAGAATCATGGGCAAATTGCTGTTACTGTAACATGCTGTCATCAAAATAAAAACATATGAGAAAATATAAATCTTGTGGATCCTTTGGCACTTGGAGACTGAATTCTGGTTAATGGATTATGTTCAGCACAGCCCCTGTAAAAAGTCAATGACTTGTACTCACACCCCCCGTTTGAGAAAAAGATTATAAATAAGACAAATATCCTCGAATAAACACCAAAGTTTCATATTGATTCTGTTTAACTCCTTATCGGTACCCAAAGATAAACAATTTACTTGCTGCATAAAATTCCTGATAATGTGGTCAGATGTCTTTGAGATTTCCTCCCCCCCCCCCCGAATGATATTATACTATTATTAAACAGCCATCCAGCCCCACTCAGTACAAACTATCTGAGCGAATTCCACGAATTGTTGTAAGGTAGCACAAGAGGTGGAACGTGTGAACTCCAGAGAACAGGCCTGCACGCAGACACCAACAGATCAGTCTGGACTCAAGCAGTCCCCTGGTAAATCCAGACAGGCAGTCAAGCCAAACAGAAGCCGCCCAGATCCAAAGGACTATACTGGATAAAACTAATTTATTATTCACTAATCTTCATTGACACCACCTAAAACACAGGTCCCAGCCTTCTAAGAATAGGTGATTTGGGACCCAAAGCCATCCTATCTCACATTCAGTGCATGAATTGCATAGCTACCGCTTTTCATAACTCAAGTCCAGGACTCCAGATTAAAATTCCAATTATATTTAGCCTAAATGTGACTTCAGTGGCTCAACAATAAATGACATCCAACTTCATGCTAACGCTAATGCTAGCGCTCTGGTCTGGGGATAAAGAGGTGAGAGGCATCAAAGTTGATATTAAGAGACCCTACAGACTCAGACAGGGCTGGATATTCTTATACTGCCCAAGCTACCTTCTGCTCCATACACATAGATAACAGGACCTAATTTAAATGCCCCTCATCTCACCCATAGACAAGATGGTTAGAGAAACAATAAGCACCTTAGCTTCTTGACGGCCAAATATGGTAAAAAAAAAATAATAACATTGTTTTCATAGCAGTATGCAATAACAAGGCAGCATTAGTGACTTGTGACCTGAACCATCTGCTGAAAAGGTCTCAGCCATAGATCTGTGTGAATGACTAGAACAGATCCTGATACAATTCCGGCTCTTTTATGCATAAGAATTGTTAAAAGATATTTCTACAGCACAATGTTGAGCTAAGTTATGCACAATCTACAAATTATCACAAGAACCTCCATCCAGATAATGACATTGAGGTGGCAGTGATCCAGAAGCAGTTTCAGAAAACTTACTTGCTATTCTCCTCCCTTTGTTAGCTTAATGTCAGCCGAGCATCACACAAAACCCATTTTCTATTGTTAAAAAGTGAATGTCTCCATTGAGTTTGCATTCATGTTGCGATTACCCAAAACACTGATTTTGCATCTTTCAAGTGAAACCAAACTCTTTTTTTGTCGTTTCTAAGTCAGCTGTGTAAATAATAAAGAGAGCACTGCATATTTTTTTGTTTCAATCTTTTCTCAATTTATGGGTGTGCGTCTGTAATTTTAAAAAGATTTCTTTTTTGCAAACTGCACCCTGGATCTTCCCTGCTTCTCATTAATGAAGGGCTTCTTCCTTGCTTTATGGGACTTCAGTCCTGCTTCTCGGAGCTTCATACGAACTGTCCTAGCAGTGCACTTCACACCTGCACGTAAAGTTTCCCATTCCTTTTGAAGGTTACTTGATGTCATCCTCTGATTCCATAGAAACTGTCGGATAAGTTAATAGTCACCACCAGCATTAGAAAGCTGCTTCTGCCCTCTGCCTGGTTGGTTTTTAGTTATTGCCAGTGTCACCTGCTTCACCTTGTACTTATGTACTGCTGTCTTAGAAACTTTGAGCCTGGAAGCAGCCTACCTCACAGTGTAGCCTTCCTCCAGCAGAATCAGGATTAAACCAGGATTTAAAAATGCAGATTAGCTGAAAAATATAGAGCGGTGTCTTAATAATTCCCGTGGCTGTACCTGCTATCCAGGCCTTCAGGTAGTCGGTTTGAGTCCCGGCAAATGTGGTGCTGTGGTGTCTAAGCGTAAGAGGGAGTCTGGCTAAAAGACTCCAGCTAAACAGTGCTGAGAGCAGTAAGTTGGTACTGTGAGGCGAGAGAGAAGTCGTGACTAACATCCCGTCACTCATCAAGCTCGTTTAGGTCTCCTGTTTATAATCAGGTTTATGACGGAATTGCAGGGTAAAAGGTCAACAGAATACGCACATAATCACATTCATCCACCACTTATCTGATGCAGGGTCGCGGTTGGAGGTGAAGTCATTTTCAGGCAGCATAAAACAGGTAAACTCCACATACATACAGAGCATGGGCAGAATTCAAACCTACAGTCCCATGTGACTCAGCAGGCTAAAAGCCCCCCCCCCCCCCCCCCC
>JAABNX020000046.1:4792544-4803424 GCA_015163995.2 Mormyrus lacerda
CCCGTTGCTTCCGGGATAGGCTCCGGACCCCCCGCGACCCAACAGGATTAAGCGGGTTGGAAAATGGATGGATGGATGGATGTTACAGTACATTTCACTATATAAACTGCACGCATTTACCCTTTAATGCCAGTGTTTTTATCGTCTACATGCATGTTCAACTATGCATACAAACCCCTGTGACCAGCCCCCTGTTTCATACTGTGTTTTGCACTTTAAATCCTTTGAAGATGCCCCCCTCACTTGCTGCTTGCATGTTGCATCGGGGTCCTGGGGGAACATTATTTTGTGCCACTGTATACCTGTCTATGGATGGTAGGACAATTTGACTCGACTTGGCTCGACAGGCCTGTTGTTTAATCATGACAGTGTAGAGGTCGTAGGTATCTAACAGAACATGGTCTCAAACCCTGCAGACATGAAGTCTTTATAAGGACTATTATGTATGTGATATACCCTAAGGACAAGATTAACCACAGATACCTTCCTCCCACAACATGTTCAATTTCCCCAGAAAATTTTTCTACTTGTACAGCTACTGCGCAGTGACTGCAGTACAAGGCTGTACCTGCACCTCACACAGGTGACACCATTTCTGCCCTCGTGATCATCTTATGGGGAATTTCCTGGAGGCACTGCTATGCGCACAAACAAATACCACAGAACTTTCCAGAAGAATCCTGCTATTTGGCCTCTGCACTGTCTGTGCAGCTAAACGGAGCAATAATCAGTTCCTTCTACGTTACTCCTCTCTTATATTCACCATAAAGAACAAAATATTTGCTTCTAACACGCAAATCCCAAAGTATCACTCCTTTCCTTTCTAGCCTAAGCAACAAATCTGCTGAATGACTGGGGCGAGTAATTAACCACTGAGCTGTTCTGACATGACCTCTTGTTAAAATGGCTATTACTGAAGTTCACGGAGGATTCTCCAATAAACAGGCCTAACACTGAAATCTGGAAACTAAATGAGAGTCGCGCTAACGATATCCACGGTGTCTCCGATTCCACGGCGCTTGTCAGAACCTGCCGTGTGACTCTCCCGGGGAGGGTGTTTCCCAAATGTTGCACCCTGGCTATTGCTGCGAAAACGCGGCAACTCTTTCTGCACCGTCCGAGCCGTGCAAATTACGAGCGAAGCCCCCCAGACGGGGAGGGAATCTTACAGGTACACCTCAGGGGGCTGTTTCTAATTAGCAGCTTTTCACATCTAGCCCAACCGCACCGCCATCTCTACTGCCAACTTCCATTTGTTCAATAAATAATGGAAAACTGAAGAGCCATTACTCAATATGCAAACAGACAAAATTATTTATCTCAAGACTAAATTAATGCCAAACAACATGTGCAAAATTTTGCACATTTAATATTGGTTTATACATCAAGTAAAAGTAGTTAGGCATTTATGTATATGTAAATAAACCATTTAGGCTATAACATGCAGCACTGCGGAAATACTGCACAGTAGCCGTACAGTTATTCAATCTTTACCTTTTATGTTGAGTAAAATTATATTATATCACTCGTACAAACAGTACAGCTTCAATCATGTTCTCATATTGAGCTTCTTGGAAATCTCTCAGCTGGACGACGTGAACAGACGACAACCTGAGAGCACAAAGCAAAGAGCCACAGCGCAAACACTTCTACATTTCAACTTTAAATGTGGCGCAGCAATACAGAAACTTCAGGAACTCTGTGTGGATCAGCATATAGAGTAAAGGTATGTACACCACCAGTCAAACGTTTTTGCACACACTGAGATTTTCCACACTTTCATGTCATTCACTTAACACTTACTAAAAATACAATTTCATCCCACGGAACAATAAACTATTGCATTTAAAGTTAAAGGACAGCCTACAATTCAACTGCCATCACCACACAACCGGTTAACAGGATGTCAGACAAGCACTATTACATACTTTTTCTATCTTATACAGGAAACTTGCTTTCTTTGACTTATATTTTCATTTATAGTTCCTCACTTAACTTACCAAAGCTTAACAAAAATAAAAAATATGATTATGAAATAAAATGAGAAGTACTAAAAACCTGTGGTATGCAAAAAAAAAAAACTTTTGACTGGTAGTGAAGTTACCTCTGCGCACAAGCTGCTTAAACCAACATCTCACAAACAACATACAGTTCCAGCTACAAGAAGCAATAGACAAATTCTCCAATTCCCGTTAAGACAGCAAAATCGCAGGAAAACAGGTATATTGAAGCAAGTTTGTCAAGAGATAACCTTTTCTGTAGTTTCTATTTTAATTATACTGTCGCTTTATCAACACAACCTACCCCGTTTAAAGACGACACACAGAAAGTCCAGATTCTCATACATACTTAAGCAACAAACCTGCCACCTTGCCAGCTGTCCTGTCATTTCCTATAAAGAGTAAATGAACTGAATATGTATGTGTCTACCTGCAGTTGGCATCAAGGTGTCCCGCACACCCCTGCTATGCTTACAGTGCACAGGGCAGGAGAGCTAGCGCCACGCCAGTGAAGAAGGCAATCGCAACCTGCGGGACGCCATCGCACCCACCGGCTCGAAGCTTTCATCCGACAGCGGATCGAGCATGATGATGCACCGAGGTCACATGACACTCCGCTTTGAACTGAGAGCGGCCACCCAATGCAGACACTGTCGCAGTCTCCGCTGTCACCAGTTACTGGACCTATAGCCCAGCGCCACACAAAGCTATTTAATTTAGGCGAACAAGCACCAAAAATGTCCCGTGCAGTGTAGCCTGTATAAAACAGGTATATGACGATAAATCAGCACCAGGTAGGACTGCAGATATCCATAACCTTATTAAAATTAATAACTCAAGCTATTATTCTGCTAGCCGAGCTGCTTATAGCATTAAACGCCATATAAAACATAATGCCATATATTCTTTAAAGCTATCAGGTTTTGATAATTCAACACCTTTGTCTCTAGTTCCATATAACCTTGTGTGTTTTAGTTTAATTTCATTATTAAAGGAGTAAAGAGCCGCACAGAGCGCGTTAGACCCGGAGCTGCCAGCTGCTCCAGCTACTCATCCGGCTTGGAATAAAGTCACAAATGCTAGTTTATCTTCTCCTGCGATTTTCAACTTACTCTCAGTCGGGAAAACATATGCATATTGTCTGTACGAGCTAAACATTTGGAGAGGATTTGCTCGGAGCAATCTGTCACGCCGACTGAAAGGCCTTATTGTATACCATAATATTTATAAAGCAATGCCTTTGAAAGAAAATGTTTTGTTCTTTTCATAAAATGCGTTATAGTAATTCTGTATACATAATTTTTTACCTAATGTATCCCATATGTCTCGGTTCTACAAGCAGAATTTCTTCACTTTATATCTTAGTTTTTTTTAATTAAGCTTCGCTCTTTCATCTGGTTATGAAAGGGGTTAATATGTTTTATAATAACCCTCATTGTGTAACAGCTATTCCGCCCAGGGAAACCCGATGCCTGGATTTGCCAGAAGCTCCGCTAGGAGAGTTGGTTAGGGAGGAAAACGAGAGGGAAAGAAAGCAACAATTAAACCATCTGATCGTGCATAAAAACCTGGAAGCATACCAGCACCTCCCGGTCATTAATGAAGCCGATTCCGCAAATACACCGCCAGAGGAAAGGCACAACGCAAACCAGGCGTTTTAACACACATTAGATCAAATCTAGGGAAGATAAGTCTCACAGTACAACTGCTTTATAAACAATCTCCGATGATGCATCTAACCTTCTCAAAATATTTGTGCACTGGTGCATATAAACAAGTGTTATACGGCCATTTTATATGAAATGAAACCACTGGAATGTGATCGGTACCTGTGTTTGAAACGCAAGTATGAATCCTGATATACCATGGCTGCTATATCGAACTGCGTCAAAAATGGAATCAGAACCGTTTCACTTTCATGAAACATTTTGATATGTACCATGCATTGTGCTTTAATATCCATTCATGATTTCCTTGCCTTTTACTCGTCCTTGAAACGGAATAATTTACCTGTGCCACGAAACTCGGATTAGTACCAGTACACAGTAAAAACCGCAGATGAGATCCGCAATCGCAGTGTCGTTCTTTCAGCTCGTCAATCGGTATAACAAATAAGCATCTCATAATAACTCATGACTATAGCACTGAATGGACCGTATTACCGTCATGCAATAGAGCAACCCCCCCCCCCCCCAATCGTGCAACAAGAAGAAGGAACTTACCAAAGTCAGTAACGATGTATAACTAAAGACCCTTACACGTCGCAGTTAAGTTTTTAAATCATTTTTATCCTATCTTGGTCATCGCAGCACACCTACAGTGATCCAAGCCGTACAGCGTTTCTTCCTTTCGTCCTCACAAGCTGTGCGGTCCACGTAACCCAAAACACACTATTTCAAAAAGGGCAAAAAAGAAAAACTAATGTTGCACACAGTTGCTCGTGAATTTGTACCTCAACAGGCTCCGATTGTATTTATCGGGTTCCTTGTGGGTTTTACGCAGGTCAAAACAGACCCCTGCAAAGAGTCAGCTTAGCTGGTTGTGTTATCCTGGAGTGTCCCAGCAGAAAGCACAAAAAACGGGCTGGGGGGAAACACTGGGGCAGGATAAACTAATGTACACAGAGCAGCAGCTCTCACTAATTCCACACGAAGTTATTTTGCAGCTGATTCCTCCTGCAGCACAGATTGGTTAGTAGCGCTAAGCAGTGCGGTATACTTTTGTATGGCCCTTTTATCCAAAAATTGAGCTGCCGTATAACAAATTAATGCATCCTGACTGTTTTGTGGAAGCCGGCTTCCAAGTCTTAAATGCAAAAAAATAATAAATAACACTATTTCAGTTCTCTGGACACTAAATGCATGGGTAAGACCCCGTAAAAGTGAAACGCAAGAGTCATTTTAAATGCCGCCTTTTGTATTACTCTTCAAACTCCGCTTTTGCTAAAGGGAGGAGTCGCCCCGCTTCTGCTTCCTGTGTCCAATCGGACTCGCCGCGGTCCCCGGAGTAAAATGGAAGATGATTTTATATAGCTCAAAAAGCCATATTTCATACGTGGAGGAGTCTTCCACGAGCGATGGGCCGCTTTGCTGCATTGTGTCTTCCCGTATAACCGTAGCACTCTGCATGTTAAAGTCGAATGTACTCTTAACGTCTCTGTTAAAAGTTTTTTTAAATATTTTTTTTAAAGGCACGGTGCTTCATATGGACATAATTAGACCCGCTCACCGACATAAAGTGGTGTATGTCTGTAGAAAATCATATGAAATAAGATATATGAAAATGTACTCACGGTGTCTTAGAATATTAGAAACGATGGTTTAGAGAAATCCGATTGTCAGTCCTCAAAACACTCCATTAATTACTGGTTTGTCTGAACTAAACATTTTAAATGCAAGTTTGACAAAAAAGTAAAACAGAAAACAAAATATCTGTAAGATAACATATAAAGCATATGCCTATCTTTGGAAACACTCGTAGGATATCTTGCAACTCATTAAGTATCAGAGATCGGTGAAATTTATTTGTGGTCAAAATATATAAAATATGTCCTAAACATTTGTTATGTCATCAAATCACTTTCTCTTGCGTAATGGAAAATGTGTTTCGCTGAAATGCAAATTTCCTGGGCATGTGTTTTTAAGGTTACACATGACCAATGACTTTTATTTATTCTAAATACTGCGTGTCTTACAGCTTTCTGCGTCCACCTAGACTGCTCAGAGCCGCTACCTGCCAATGCGTGACTCTTTCAGCCAGCTCAGGTCCCACGAATCCGCGGCCATCCGCTGGACTTGGTCCGTGTCTGTGGTTTTGACTTCGTTTTGTCTCATACTCCTGACTCACACAGCAGTGCTGTGAACCAGAGCACCATTGCTCATTTTCTCACGCAAGAATCAAATTCGGTCCGACAGCCGTCAAACTCTTTTGTGACTGCAGCTCTTGACCATGCAAACTACACCGGCGCAAACGAGATACGCAGGAGTCTTCTGGCTCCACATGGCTTTGATTAGAAAAGCTTATAGGAATCTAGGACGTTTTATTATTTCAGAGGAAGCGCAATTAAGTGGCTAGCCAAGACTGCGTTCCCAGAACGCAGGACACCCACCAGTACTGGCAGCGGACTTTACAGCCGATGGCAAACGTCAGGCATGACGCTGAGCCAAAACCAGGTGCAATCCAGCCCCCATCGTTAATAATAACATCACGCAATGGCTGAATACGGTTTGACAATTTCTCTCATGCCTCTCCGATTCCCTCACATCAGCCTGTTCTCTTGGCAAATGCTCCCGAGCAGTAATTAGCAGACTCATCGCATCCACAGCTGGAATGGAAAGAAAAACAACCCTGAATGTATTTATGTTATCTGTAATGGTGTATTAGTGATATTAGTTGGTGCTTATGTTTACTACAGCTCCACACACACCAAAATTGGAAGGACGTCGGAAGGATTGGCTAAGCCCCTGTGTAAGGATGACACATATTCCATATTGTTTCCACTGGTGTGTAGGTCAGTAGATGAGCTGAAATGCCTTGCCTAGCCGAGTAATCTTATGACTGCTGGGCCCTTGAGCAAGGCCTTTTACGCTCAACTGCTCCACAGGTGCTGGGCGTTGGCTGACTCCACGCTTTGACCCTAAGCTGTACTCACCTGTATGTTGTTTTGGACAAATGAGTCTCTGATAAATAAACGTAGTCTGCTATCTTCATACTGGTGATTGATTTTTTTCCATTGAAAAGTGAGATTTTCCAACAGAGACTCAGGGCTTTTATGCATACAGAAAAAGGGGGACTAGATACACCATCTATCCATCTTATACCAGTTACCCATTATGGGGTGAGCTGGGAGCCTATACCAAAAAGCCCAGGACACACGGCTGGGAAACTCTGAATAGGACAGCTAGAGTGAGAAGAATCAATTGATCCTTTTTTGTGATTTTTTTAGATGTTCCATAATACTTAGAAATTAAGTCACTAATACCTTAATTTGAAGTCTAAATGGTTTATTTCAATACTCCATGAGGAGGACACTGTCGAATGAACGCTGGGTTTTTCCTCCCAGCCTATCAATGATATTCCAAACATATGGTACCATGTAAGGTCCAACTCCCGCTGCATGGCACTGAGGAGGACTCCGCTGTATGTGGTTCTTCTTCGCCTGTCCTGCTTCAGAAGGTCACATCCCATCAGTTTCCCCAGTTCTCCCAGTGTCCTGTCTCATTAATGTGCAACAAGTGCATTGCAGGAAATGGCCTACTATGCCAGAAGGGTGTAAGTTTGCATCCTAAAATGTGAAAGCTTGTTAATATTAATTAGTACCCAAATTCATATCTACATACAAGAAGGAAATGGAAAACTGGATATTTTGTGTATTATTACTACAACGATTATGTGATTTAGTGCTGGCTTCTGTAAATAGTAAAGAATGTAGCTTGTGATGAATGCCAACAAAATGACTATTTTATTCCTGGGCCAGATTCATTAGTAAGCAAAACATACAGGTCAAAGGTCAAAACATCAACGACTGAACCATGGTTGGACAATAAACTGAAATGGAATCGGAGACAGCTGCGCAGGATAGCCACATATATCTTTGATTACTTATAATGACTGAACCGCAGTTAAAAATATTAGACAAAACGTTTTGCTTGCTGATTCATTGTGGACCTTGGTGAGGATTCTGGATTGACTGATCAGTTAGAATGCCACTTGAAGGCTTGGGGAAGTGTGACAGTGTACTTATTGCTGGTTTATTTATGATGCCAGCAGAACAGCATGGCTTCTGACAAAGCTAAAGCAGCCCAAATGCATTGTGGGATGTTAAAACTGGTCTCCAGGATCAGACTGGATGGCTGCGTCATTACTGCCACCACCAGCACTGGAATTCCTCCATCCCAGGGGGCCATACATGCATCCTGAGGAGGCCAGGTGCAGACACAGTCAGGGACAGCGCCACCTATAACTCCTGCTGGTACTGCAAAAAGGTGGGGAACGTTCAGGCAACTTGGCTAAAAAGAGTGTCAAACATCTATGCAAGGACTTGAATCACTTGCAGTCTGCAATCCTTCTCATTCCATCAGCGAGTAAAGGCTTCTCTCTCACAAGGCCTTCACTTTTTTTTATGTTCCAGTTTGTTCTAGAAAAGATAGTGAGCATATGGGACTTCCAGGTGTTAGTGTGAGCTCACTGTTACAGAGTCGCCTGTCGGCATGGAAACACAGCAAGCAAACGTCACCGGTACACTAGGTTGTGTGTTGTGTGATTGCATCATGGGATACTATTTCAAGACACCTTTAGTATTATGATGAAGTGCTGTCTAGCAGAATAGTTGCCTCAAAAATATGTTTAAAGTTCAAATATTCGATGGTGAGAGGACGCTGCCAGCAGCTGTAGTGAGGTAGACTTTCGGTGCTTGGCAGATCTTTTCAGACTCCTGGATCTGCCGGATCTCTCTCTCTGAGCTTACAGCATTTGCAGACGGCGATATGAATGAGAATGAGCACCTGAAACAGGAAGCATTCTTTCCAGAAGGTTCCGAATGTGTGCCCCCTGGGTACATCCCCCACCGGCCTTTCTAACATCATATGACTGCCGGTGCTATATTTCCTAGCCTGCTTATGTCATCCTGCCCCCACCCCCTCCATCCAGACAAGTGTCCACACGAGCATCGCCCCGTCAGCGGTGTTACGGCTGCAGATGTCGCTCGGACTCTCACGACGCTGCTTCCCTGAGCTGTCGCACTTGCTCGGTCTGTGAGTCGGGTGCCCAGTTTGTCAGCGTGCAGCTTCATTATCATCCTGCGTCCGCCAGTAGCCAATGGTTCACCCCTCCCCCAACCCCTGCGGCCACCCCTCCTGGAAAAGAAGTATAAAAAGCTGAACTTAAAAATGTGCTGATGGTGTGATATGCCTACAGTACTGTAATACCTTGGCAGATAAGGGTAGAACAAGCAACTCTGGCAGACTCCAGGTCTATAATCAGCATCCTGACCCTGTCCTTGCGGGGCACCGTGCAGATGTCACTTTGTGGTGGACTTCATGGCGTACTAGCTGCTTTTGAAATGGCATTTTTATCATTTGCTATTCCAGATATTTTAACTAACTGCGTCAGGCACTTTGTTTATTTTACAGTTCATTTACTGTACATATTTCATGTATTTTTTAGATATGTACACATATCTAAGATTTATTTTTAATGTGTTTTTGGTACTATCATAAAAATAAAGCATCAATACACTTTGTACTAAATAGTAATATTGATAGTCATGAAACTCTCGACAGATGGTTCACAGCAGCAATTTTATTGTATATTTCAACATTTGAAACATTAAAAAAACAGTTATGTGAGTTTCACATAGTTTGATCATAAATTCTTGATAATAATTAAAAATATTAAACGTAATCGTGAGGTCATTAAACTCCACAAAAACACATGTTGGTAAAATCAAAGCTGGATAAATTATTTTAATTATGGGCTATATACTGAGTTCTCTTTTTCATCTAGCTCCCTCAGCCTGTGTTTTTTCAACAGCAAATATTGTTCACCGTCTTAATGATTTGACAACTAGGAGTGAGAAGATGTATATAATGTAATATTACAGCATTTGCGTTACAGACAGAAATGCACTGATTTAAACATACAACCTCCTCATTTTATCATAAAAGGTGAAGAAAGAACCTATGAAACAACCAAACCAAATGCAGTCCAGACTTTCAAAAAGCAATTTGCAACACTTACATAAAATAAGGTTCTATGATGGAATATAATCTACCATAATCCTTTACTACACTAAAAATTAATAAGGGGAAAATTATGTGGTTTTGCAAAATTTAATAGTAGCTTGATTTCTGCCATTAGTGTTCATGAGCAAACATCTGAAAATTTCCAACCATTAGACGAAAAACCCAATATGGCTGCCAAGTCATAATAATGACACATCAACCATCTATATTTATTTATTTATGGTCCCCACAGGAATCTCTTATACCAGGAGTACTGTATACTTTAAAACATGTTAGAGTAATGCTGAAATGAAAAACAAATTAAAAGTATTTTTAAATTAAGGAAACTATCAAGCCAGCTACCTGTATTTTCTTAGTAGAGCTTCCACTTCAAAAAGTTCTCCGTTCAGCACACTTTTTGAGAAACGAAATCTCAGAACCTCTTTTGTGATTTATGAAGAAGCCTAGAGTTAACAATAGCGCCAGGGAAGCCTTCTCCCTAAAGGTGATTTGGAAAAAAGGTGCATTGTGGGTTTGTAGAATTGCCAGCAATGGTATAGCCCTGAATACAGATCATCCAATCACAAGAATGCAGACTGGTCATTTTGAAAAGCCATTAAAAAGTGACTCAAATACCTGCATATTTACAACAAGTTGATGGGGGAATTAGCTCAAATGGTGGAGCACTCGCTTTGCATGTGAGAGGTTATGGGATCGATACCCAACTTTTAGCTGCAGGACCTTGACAACTAAATTGATTGGTACAAACATCATGCAAAACTGGAATTAGTAATTCCTTGTCATAAACCATCTGTGTGGTTATGAACACATACTATTGATTATATGTATTAAGAACAAACTAATACATAGTAAATGAGAGGCATTTTAAACCCTTAACTTGCATCCTACAGTGATAAACGTGTGATCTGTATAGTTACATCTTAACTGAAGTTCCATCCACTGCAGGTTTACCATTCTACCACCTTCATCTCAGCCAGGAAAAACATGAAAACGAGATGCCAAAAAAGCACAATGAAAACTGTGGTCGGCCTCCAAATTAAATTATAAAAGGACGTTAAAAGGGGGGGGGCTTCATGTCATCAGACTGGAAGAATAATTCAATATCTTTAATGCTTTGGTTAAAAAAAAATTTATATAT
>JAABNX020000046.1:4815688-4830247 GCA_015163995.2 Mormyrus lacerda
ATTTGCTCATGATTTGTACTTGAGTAGTAACTGAGTTACTAAGTTACTTGTGCCCCCTCAAGTAAAGTGTTACCGAATGATTCATGACAGAAAGCCAAATGGTTGCTCAGGTATCCCTTAAAACCCCCTTTTAGAGGAGTTAAGCTTTGTGTGGAGATCATCGTTCAGGTGTCCTGTTCAGTTGGTCTAACTGGACTTTCTAGAGGCTGAGGAAGGAAACAGACTGACTTCACTGTACTAAAGAAATATTACAGATAGAATCAGAGCATTCAAAACCATTTCTGTCAAAGTATTTCTGCAATATCAAGCAGCAAACAAAACACGCAATATACCTACGCAGATGAAAGAATTTACTTATTACTAAGCAGTATTAGACAGACAATGAAAAAAAAATTCTTATAGCTAACGACACTCAATTTTCAGTCTTGTTGTTAGTATTTTATTGCACTTCTGGGAAGTATGTGCATTCAGGTATGTGCAGGTGTCATCGCTGCTGTTTGCTCATCAAAGTGATGCGACTTCTTTTTAATGAAACATTAATCATGGAGATGTTTTAACCACATTTGCGTTCTTGACAATCTAGTTTAATGTAGTCATGGAGCTGCGAACAAAACATGTGACCACCTAGTGTGTGAACAGGTGGGTGCTTTTATCAAGGGGAATTGCACCAAAATTGGTGTCATTTTAAAAGTTTTACTTCATGTTCAAGGATCTACACAAAAAAAATAAAATTTTTGTATGTAAATGAATGCTTCATTCTTGATATCTGGTGTGTTAATCATAGATGGCAGTCAGACGTTTTGCAGACTTCGCAGCACTTAGATCAGGTAGCGTTTGCAGCTTCGGAATGAAGGGATTTTGGTAAATGTATGTAAAATCAGAAACTGCTTTGGGTGCTGGATGACTGAAGACACGAACAAACTTGTTCTTAAACCCCATGTACGTACATTTTTACGATGATTCTGACCTATTTATAATCCGCATGATCGCCATTACTACCATGAAAATAATTTTTACACTTTAAAATTATTTTTAATATTTTACTTTTATGAATTATTAAAATACTATCATTTTATGAACAGTAGAATGAACAAAACTACTATAACCAATTATTTTGAACAAACTATCATTACTCAAATGTGTGTACGAATGGTCTTGAGTGTGGGTAGATTCTGTTCTTAGCTAAGAACAAATTCAGAAAATTCAGAATCTTTGTAAAAAAAAGTGCGTACGTGGGGTTTAAGAACAAATTTGTTCGTAAGAACGGTTGGTGGATGAGGCCCAATGAATGTGGTGACTACTGACGATGATAGAGGAAAATCAACAACCTGCAAAAACATTACTTTCAATGGACATTTAATCAACATCCAGGCAAGAATGGTCCCTTATTAATTTCAGAAGGAAACTTTAAAATAACAACTCAAAAAACAGCCAACGTCCCATTTTAACAAAGAAAAAATTGTAATAATGCAAAGCACAGAATAAACATATTATGTGCTAAAATTCCCTTTTAAATCACCCAGTATAGGGACTCTTTACATCTGAAAAAATAAACCCTTGAGGAATGATGTTTCAAAACAAGAAACCAAATTAAAAGGAAAATATTAAAGAAAATAATATCATTATGTACTCCTGTATTAATGCCTATACTTTGTACAAAAAATAGCCTTTATTTACATTTTTTATTAACATATATAATGTCAGCAATGATAGAAAAGTTAATGGAAACTGTACACCTATATATAATTCTGTACAAAGGCTATACTCATTATGGTGAAAACTTGTTTATGAAAAATGAACATCAGAATTCTGTAAACAGGATATAGGATGACTTGTGACCAGGAAAAAAAATTCTAGGAAATGGAGTAGGTGATATCTCCCAGTTCCGAATGGCTCGACCAAAGATAAAGTACCAGTGAAAAATTTGGACACACCTCCAATCATACCTGCATTGTTATTCAACAGGACAACAACCCAAAGCACAGCACCAAGCTGCCGACGAAGGAGAGCGATGGAGCGGCTCATCACATGACCTGGCCAGCTGCCCTAAACCCATTAGAGATGGTTTGGGAGGAGACTGAGCAGAGAATGATGGAGAAGCAGCCAATGAGTGCTCAGCATATGTGGGAGCTCCTTCAGGGCAGCTGGGAAAGCAGCACAGCCTCATGAAGCTGCTGTTGAGGAAGCCAAGAGACTGCAAGGCTGTCATCATGGTAAAATACAGCTACTTCAAGGAATCTTTAAGATTTAGCATTTGCTTACTTAGTGGATGCTTTTATCAAAGTAGCATACGACTGAGAGAGCAGAGGCAGTAGGTCCCTGGAGCTATTCCCATTAAGGGCCTTTCTCAAGAGCCCAACGGTAGAATCACTCTGCCAAGCACAGGATTTGGAGTGTGGGATTTGACCCAGCAACCTTCTGAGTCCCTACCCACAATGGATAATATATATGAAATTAGTTTAGTTTTGTTGACTTTATTATTATTATTATTATTATTGTTGTTATTATTATTATTGTTGTTATTATAATAAAATATAGAAAACAGTATAACTAAACCCTTTGTGGGTTCCTGTAGGTGTGTCCAACTTTTTAATTGGTAATTTTTTTTTTTTACTTAAAATCACATTCAGGAAGAAAGATTAACTTTTGTTCAACCAACACTGTAAGGATTTCTACTGTACTTTTATAATAATGTGACATTTGACCCAAATAAAACAAAGGATGGCAGACAATAAAGGTTTTGACAGTTTCTGCTGTACCCTGTACAGCTCGTGGTGACTCCCTGCAATCATAAAAAAAAAATGATTCCGACATTTTGAAAACACACACACACACACACACACACACACACACACCCACACACACACACACACACACACAAACTTTAGCTTCATATACAGTTTTATATCAGTTTCTCTTTCACTTCTTTGACTGGACCTAGTTCTGAACAAAACAATGATAAATAATTTAAGTGGTTCACATTCTGCTCCCATTGATCCCTAATAACGACAAACATCTGACAAACATCCGACAAACAGATACACAACATTCATTTTACATCAGCAGTGTACATTACATGCAGAGCAGTTTCAGTGTGTCAGTGGGGAGACAATGGAGATGACTGGATATATTCTGGAGAACATCAAGGAAGAGCTTATTTTCAGGAGTAGTATTGTGCTGAGGGCCTCTCCAACCCAGTGTTTCCAAATCTCCCAGCTCCCCGGAGAAAATAAATGCCACCGTTTGAGACAATTTTCATAATGTGATAATAATAGCTTGGTGACCCCAGATGTAAACAAGACATATGGCATTTAAAGGAAACATACCACTGAATTACTATTGTGCAGTAAATGATCAGCGAATGTGTGTTAACAACACACGTGGATCTTCATGTTATTTACATCCAATTAAAAATATACATTGCTATTCAATAATTACATATGTCATATAAAAAGAGCATACATATCACAACATTTTCCAAAATAGAAATGTTTTACAAAAGTAATTTGTGCGCGTCTATATGCACATATGTCAAAAATGAGGAAAAAAAAAAAAAAAAAACTTCCATATACTCAAAAAAGTTCAGTACAAAGAGTAATTCATGTTCCAAATGATTAGGAGAGAGGGATTAATTGTTTTTGTAAAAGAATTTTGTTCACACTCAACATCACAGAATCCTTTATTTTTCTAACTAATCTGACTCATAACCAACGCTCAAACCATCAGCACATAATAAACTGTGGGAATAGCAGCTGATATGAAGAAGCGTGATTTGTGGATCGATAAATAAGTCCATGTCAAATACAAAACGGAAAATTAGAATTTTTTGATGTGGATTGGTTTCAAAATTAAAGGAGTGTGATTTATATTTTGATCTAAAAACGACATTATAGTGGCTTAAACATCTAACCTCAAAATTAAACTGAAACAAAATTTTATACAGAATAAAAAGGATCCTTATTGTACAAAAATGAGCAACAACATTGCATAAATGGTCCAAAATAAATATAAAGAGACTTTAGCATACACCCAAAAAGGTCATAGTCATTTTAATGTTTTGTCTCTCAGTCGGATTCCTAGCATCACACTAGCTGCCCTCCTGGGAGTTTTACTTATACAAAATGTTCTGAGGGAAGAAGGAAAAAAATGACTGATTCAGAGAGATAACCAGTCAAATTGTAGAAGAGGCAAACCCAAGCAACTATGGAAGGCGGGACCAACCAATCAGATGCTTTGGTACGGCCTCCTCTGGTTGCTTGGACCCACCTCCTCTACAGTCTGATTATCTCTGACTCAATCATTTTTCCTTCTGCTTGCAGAATATGTTTGTGCAAGTGAAGCTTCCACAAGCTTACTGCTCCTTTAGCAAGAAATTGTGCAATTAAACAAAAATGCTTAATGCTAACCTGCTTCCTGGTGCTCAGGAAAGGTGTATGCTATCAGGGGAGCAGTGACAAACCATGCTCATCAAAAATGGTCTGCTGGTTATATTTACTTAAGATTTATTAGTTCCAAAGCAAAGCCATATGGGGAGTCAATGGCAGTCCTGACGCGAGCCCTTTCAGAGAATCTGTTTGTTTATGAACACCGTGATTAGCCGCTCACGGAAATCCCACAGACCAGTGTTCATCGCCTCCTCTCTCCTGTCGTTACTACAGAGACCATATTCAGCTCAGGTGAACATAACAAAATCTGACCCCTCTCAAAATAAGAAAAAGCAAATCAGACTAATTATGTTCCACTGACCTGATCTACATACTAATACATTAATATTAAGCTTTTGTGCATCCAGGCAAATAATTACCCACAAAAATAGTTCCAAGATGTTAGGCAGACAGTTTGACAGGCGTCTAACCATCAAGGACTAAAAATATTAGGCACAGTGCATCAGAACTAACAACCACCTCCACTCAATTCTCGGACCACTGTGGCCGATGGCATTATCCTCAAACAATACCCAGATTCTCCGCCTCCTCGTCCTCTTGGTCAGCCAGGTTGTCCGTAATCAGACTGTGCAGCGGCCCTGTGGGGATAGCAGGTTTAAATGACCTGCCTCGGAGCATCGTGAAGGGAAACGCAGAGGAGAGCTGGATGGAAGACTTAGCGCGCGCCACCACCCCCTGGTGGTTGAAGTTTGCCCTGTACGCCTGCCGGTCCAGGTTGCCGCGCAGATCCTGTACCTCTGCCAACAGGTCGGCGAGCTTCTTCAAGATGGTGACGGAGCCTCCGCCGAAAATCTGAGCCTCGGGGATCCAGCGCAGGTACCTCTGGCTCCAGAGGCGCAGGGTGGGCCCCTCGAGGCAGGGCAGAAGCAGCCCGTGGTAGTCCAGGGGCCTGTGCTGCCAGGCCACAAAGAATTCCCGGGTGGACGCCTGGGCAGAGTCCGGCGAGTTCATCCAGCGGCTCAGCCGCTTCACCCTCAGCATCTTCTTCAGGCTGTCGGTCTCGTTCTTCAAGAAGCCCATCTTGGCAGACGGGGAGAACTTGAAAGCCGAACTGGGCAGGGACTGGTGCCGCTGGTGCTGAAGTGAAGAAAGGAAGATTCCAGAACCGATGCTAACTTTGCGGCACGCTGCCCCCCCGTAAGCGCCGGCGAGGGCCTGCTGGAGCTCAAACGAAGCTCACATTGCATATAATATTCAAACTTTCAAAGGTAAAATACAAAATACTTTAATTATTACCCCCCTGCAGCTCACAAATGAATTATTTATCCAACCAGGAAGCAATGGAGCTTTATTGGCCAATCACAATTCCCGCGGCCTGCACCTTGGGACGATGAGTTTTCCTTGGAACCTTGTCCTGCCTGCTGCGTTCCACATACAGTGGATTAATGAAGAAATCCTGGGCTCTGCTGTCGAACTGCACAGACCAGTCCCAAACCGTCGGCCAGCTCACTGGGCTCCTTTGTCCAGGCTCCAATCCCTGCCAAGAGAGATGGAGGCCGTGAGCAGACGGAAAATCATGCTGAAAGACGGGCCTGTAGACGGAACAAGGCCCTGTGCGGTATCCAATGAGCTTAATCAACACGACTATTTAAAGCAGGCCCGACTAGGCCCGAATCATTTACAGACAGGGCAGGCAATGACCCGGGGTCCTGTGATAGGAGGGTCCCCCAGGGGCAGCCGGTTGCAACAACACCTTTATTTGTGTATTCTGTTTTTCACAAAAGGGAAAATAAAGATCTTGTGTTTATTAAATTCTCTTTGTTGATATTATTAAATTTACACTTCACAGAAAAGGTAATAAAATTTGACCATATAGGAGGAGGGGGAGTTGGGGGGGCCCATAGAGTTCTTTGCCTAGCCCCCCGAGGCACTAAAATTGCCTCCGGCTAAACTTAATCAATCAGTGGGTTTAAACTACAGGGTAACAATGGCTGACTTCATATCTGTCGAACTGTTAAATCGGAAACTGTATTTTGAATATATACCTACAGAAAGAATCGAGACTCAGTTAAAAACAAAAAAACGACCGCGGAACGTTTGTGGAACCTTGGCTATGGTGGCCATGTGGTGGGGGGAGTTGAAGAGGAAGGTGCTGAAGACGGAGACGTCGATGCTGTCGGAGAGCACCGTCAGGTACGTCTCGGAGAACTGGAAGGCGGGGGGGAGCTGCTGCTGAAGCTGCCAGACGCACTCCAGAAAGAGCAGGAAGACGGGGGCCTGGGACTGCGGGGGGGGGAGAGCCAGAGTCTTACATTCCCTTTCGGGGGCACAGATCAGCCCAACATTCACACCCTTTCACTGGCCTGTGAGCCGTCGCTGCCACTTCCTCCCTTCCGGTGCAGAGAGACAAAAATAGCAACATAGATAAATAGGCAGAATACAGCTTTAATAATGAGGCCCAGTCAGAACCGACCCCCACCAAGGAGGATCGCGTCCAGCTCGGTGAGACGCAGGAATTACCTGCCACACAGCAGAGATGTGACCTATGCATAGAGCTTAACATTAAAGCCAGGCTGTGTACAAGCAAAGTCCAAAGTCAGGAGAGGGTTAATCGTTTAATCTGTGTCGATTCGCCTGCTGAAAAGGAAGCGATACTGAATGGCCTGAAATCTCATTTACGATCAGTGGCAAAATGGCTGGAAAAAGCACAGTGTAAATCGCTTATGAACTCCTTTCTTCATTAAAATGCCAGTAACAAACACCATTAGCTGCCTTGTGTGTAACACTTAGTGCTAAATGGGTCAGGGATCAGCTTCCATATCCAGTGGGTTCAAAAAAAATCTGTGGGGTGTAAAATAAAATGTGTGTGGGTTCAAATCCCATCGCTGGCAAAGTAAGCACAACGCCACTGGGCGCTTGAGCGAGACCCTTAGGCCGTCTACTGCAGGGATGCTGAGCAACACCAAGCTTTCCTCATCTGTAAGCCACTTTGGACAGAAGCTTCCACTAAATAAAAGAATGTAATGTCTGCCATTTTGTTTTCCTGCCATCACTGTCACCACAGAGAATAAATCACAACTGCATTAGACAAGAGCAGCCACTACTAAGCGAGGAAGCAACGGCAAGACCGTTCAGCTCTCACCCACCTCCTTGTCCTTGTGGTGCAGATGGTTGCAGCGGTCCAGAAAGTGGTGGCCACCCACCACCCACTCCTTCTGGATCAGGCTCTGGAAGCCACCAAGAGTCCTGTAGTACGGGTCGAACATCAGCTGGACCAGACTGGATATGACGCAGCAGAGGTCTGAACCCTCTTCCTCTGGAACAGAAGCAAACATAGCCAACCAGAAGTGACTTCAGCAACGGCACCAAGTCATTTCAAGGGAACTAAGGCAGCAGGCAGACGTCACTCATACACAGATCCACCCATCTTCCAAGGCCGCTTATGCAGTAGGGGACACGGTGGGCCTGGAGCCTATCACAGGACAGAAGGGGCACCAGGCAGGAGATGTCCTCATAGGGAACATGCAGTCATGCACTACGGGCCAGTTAGATACCAATTCGCCTAACCACGCGTTTCTAAACCACAGGAGGAAGCTGCAGGAATCCCCTGCGAACTCCACACGCGGCGTGCAGGTACGAGGCAAAAGAACCCCCCCATGGAATCACCATGACACCCTTACACAGATAGAGCTTTAATGAAGTGTCTTTAAATGACCCATCGACTAAACGGATGCAGTAGTATTATTGCATGAATTAGCATGAGATCCTTTTTTAGAAGAAATGCAGTAGATCTTCCACTGACCCATTATCAGGACGTTGGTGTTCTCCTTCTCCAGGCACTCGACCACCTCCACGGCCTTGGCCAGGCACTGCCTGCGGGAGAGAAGCCCCGGGAGTCAGTACGCAGATCCGGCAGACCACAAGCTCCACCATAAAAGGGTTCGGGCCCACCTGATAATGTCCAGCCAGCCAGAGCCCTCCAGCGAGGAGAACCACTTCACGTCGGTCATCCAGAAATCATTAGTATTATCTGCCGGGAAATAAGAAGAGGACAGTAAGCTGATACATATTCTGAGCTGAAAGGGTCATAAAGAAGGTTACGTTTCTGCTCCTGAACAAAAGCGTTGGTGCACTACAAAGACAAAGACAAGTCATTGGTCTGTTCTGCATCTGTCCAAATCGGCACTGTCCTCTCCATTTCCCCTTTCCCAGGCGTTTGCACAACGTACTGTTTTGCAGATTTATTCGTTTTAAAGCATCTCTGCGCCACACTTCCTGTAAATTTGTAATTTGAAGTATGTTCTTCAGTTCCATGTATATTGTACAGAGAAGAGCTTCTACTAAGAGTCTAACATTGACCTGTACTTCCATGTTTGGCCGTGAACCACAAACGACTCTGGTATCTTTGCACACGCTGGCAGTAAAGTGTTCTGAATTTCTGTTTGCAGTTACGGTTTTATATATTTATGACAAATATCCCTATACGATTCTGTAATGGTGATGGCTGTCTGGCTTTTACTGTACAACAGCATCTCACCAAGCAGGAAGAACTGTTTGAACTTGCTGTAGGACTGCTGGATGTCCTGGACAGTCGGGAGAGAGTCGGACAGCTCCTCCGTCTTCACGGAGTACAGGTGAGTCTGCGCCACGGCGTTCAGCATCCTGCAGGAGATTCAGGGCAAACGAGAACAAGCTGAGTGCAGTACCCTAAACCTCCACTGGGGGCCTACACCTTGCAGGAAGCCCCTTGCCCTAGTTGCACATTCCCCAAACAGGGACACATCCTGGGTCCAGCCCAGATGGACCCTGCCATCTCTAGAAGCACCGTTACTGCTCACTGGTCAGTAATCTGCAGTTATGCTTTCAGCTGCTCAGTGATCATTAAATCTTAAGCCCAATCAAGGTCTTATTTCATTGAAACACTCATAATGGCAGGATAGAATGTCAATACCCTTCCATGTGGCTTTTGTATGACTGAGAGCTGGCATCTTCTTGCATGAGTGGCAACGAGGCTGTTTTGAACAAAGCACATCCACTGTGATGGGACCAGCACCAGATCTGGGGTGGAAAGAAAAGAAACACAACACAGAGCATAAATTAAGTCAACGCTTTCTTCTTAAAAGTGCAGGGCATGGAATAATGAACGAAAGCTTAGCATATTTTAGCCTAGCCTACAATGCTATCAGTTCACGTTCATTTGAGTCGCAGGCCCTCATAACCATCATCACATTGTAGCATTCGAATCATTTGGTACATCTTGAACACAGCTTGACACTTCTCACAACATAAAAGTTTTTTTTCCAGACATTTTTCCCCTTTTTATGGCAGGCAGATGGAGGTCAAAACAACATGAACGACACTAAAAATACCAACCGGGATCCCTTTCCCGTCGAATTTTGTTAAATCCTCCTCTGTAACATGTGTGGGGACAATGAAAAACTGCGGCAGCCTGAGAAAGAGAACAGCCACAAAAAAAATCACCACAATACATTTAGGTTTTCATCAAAGCAACAATTTACATTTACATTTACAGCATTTGGCAGACGCCCTTAGCCAGAGCGACTTGCATAAGTGCTTAAGACTCTGCTATAAATTTCCTCGATACTAGCTCAGTCGAACCAAGGCTATGAATACCCGCGATCTAACACTCTGTGCACTCACACTCACGCACCTTGGCCACTAACTATATAAAACCCTAACCCTACTTCTCCAGAACCTAACTAAGCATAACGACTCCACAGTAAAGGGTAAAAATGCACCAGCAGATTCACCAGCTCTCACCATGTTTGCAGTCTTATAATCAAAGTTCACATCACTCAAGTTCAAAATCACAGGTGATCCAAGACACACAGAAATTACGTTAACAAAGGGTTAAACTCAACTGCTTATCAGCTACACAACTGCCCCTCTTAACCCTGGTTTATAAGTTATTTATTTTACTATTTTATATGTTGTTATACGATACTCCAATACCAATGCCATGGATTTGGCAACCTACTGTACCAAAAGAAATCTGAAACAATTCTAGATCCAAAGATGTTAAATTCTACATAAATACCACCAAACAAATCAAACGAATCTCAAGCAGACACTGAAAAGACGAGGTGAGAACTTTGCTAAAAATCGTCACATCAGCTAAAATGAGCAGACTTACTTCGGAGAGATGCTGAAATCTGCATTATTTGAAATCAGCTTACAATTGCCTTTGGTCCGTTTTATCTCCTGGGCCCAGTCCTCTGAGGCGTCAAACATTACAGTCTTTGGTTTTGTTTGGTTCTCTGAAATTAAAAAAAAAAAAAAAAGAAAATTCCTTCTTACTTTAATGAGTCCTTTTACTTGTGAGGACCTTTACTCATTAGTAACCAGCAAAGCCAGGAAATGACCAGCTCAGTCACTTCTGTCCTCCAGAAGACAAATAAAAACAATAGAATGACCAGCTCATTCTCAGGACCGAGCGAGATTTTAGAAGCACAGACAGTCAAACTGTCCCTGATCCTTTGACCTGGACTGACTTTGGCAGATACTTCAGAGTCGAAAACAGAAGTGAAAAATCTACAACAAGTTTCGCCAAGAAATGGCTTTTTAAAACTTTATTTTTATTTACCATTTACAATGCTGATTAGGTTGGATAAAATGTACTAATGCCAGGGAGATATTGTGTTCAAAAGCGGTATCGAATTTATTTCAAATGCAGCAGCAACACCAACTTAAAGAAAAGAAAATACAAACCCTTATTCAAAAGCGTCTTCTCACCATAGGAGAAGGCAAACACACATCTCAGTGATTTTGGCTCAAGGCAATGGTAGACAATCCCTTGAAAAATCTGTGGGATGTAAAATAAAATAAAATCTAAATACTTAAAGGACCCCCAACACAACAGCTGGAGTATGTAGTCACGGGTGAAGCCGGACAGGGGGGGTGTCGCTCCACAAGCAGCTCGGTCTCCTGCCTTTTTGGCATCCTCCTCCTTGGCGTAAGCCAGAGAAAAGTGGAAGAGTCTCAGATCCTTGCAGCAAACGACGATCTTGGAGGGGTATTTGTTCTTTACAAATCCGCTTATGATAAGCTTCTTTTTGTCATCGAAGCCTGAGGAAAGGCAGACACAATCGCATATCACTCATCCACCCATCCATCCACCCATCCATCCATCCATCACTGTTTATCCAGTACAGGGTTAGGGTTAACCTGCACTCTTTACAGGGAAACACAAAGACCTCATGGTCACAAAAGATCACACAAATATGTCTATTATCATATAGCGCTTTCTGCACATGTTCTTAATCGCTAACACTACAATAATTCTACACAAGACTGTGTTCACTTCCAATCAGCTGTACCTCCGTAGATGTGATCTACACACGTCAGAGGAATGTCATTCTCTCCATACAGCTTATTCTTGAATAGCTGGGCCTGAAATATATAACAAGATTTTGGATTTATTATTACTAACCAGGTTGTGTTAACTAGGCAGTCATCATGAACCATTTCCAGGCTCATGTTTAGCTGCTTCCCACAGTCAGTATAGCTCAGTATAGTTAAGAGTTGAACAAAGGAATTCGGACAGAGAGTCACATCAGGAATGTGGGTAGCAGTTCCTGTCATGCAGCACTGCTCCACGTACCATCGGCACGTCAATGAAAACCCGTTGACCGGACATCCGATGGCAGAACATTGAAGGAAACACTGAGCCGGTCAGCCGAGCAGCTTTCAAGACACGAAGAATGAGCCAAGGTTTCGCCCGATGGGTAATAAAACATCTGATCCAGTCGCCATCAAGTTTATTATTGTCTGATTTTACCTTCTACCCGAAGCGCTACTGGTGACACGATGGGTAAAGAAAAGGGGACAGAATCAACATCACTAAACTGGCTTTTGGCATCAGATCAGATTATTTATACTGGACTGAATGTTCAGGGGTACTTCGACACATCTGGTACACTTCTAATACTGTTATAAATAAAAAATAAACCACCAATTCACTATTTGTGTTCTAACCACACCTTTTGATGATGGACTCTGGGTCCTTCAGAAAAGAAAAACTTTATATTTCAATTTTTTCCGAAGCGTCTTGCCCTCCGACGGGCATGTTTCCGTAACGGATCCTATTACCAAGGCTCAGTACTTTGTTACAGACAGAACTGAGGTAGCTCGTCTGACTTCACAGCTCCATCAGAAACTTAAAAACCTCCCTCAGTCAGTCACCGTTACAGGCACAGACCACACCGAGACCACACAGAGACCACCGCAAACTCCCACCCTGCCAAGACGAGACCCACCGCCTCCTCATCCGAAGGAGCCTCGTCGCTGACAAACGAGACCCGGAAGTTGGTGCAGAGCAGCGTGCCGTAAACCACCCGCTGGAAGAGATCATCCTTTACGCTCTTCAGAACAGGCCCTGCACTGCAGAAGATCACCTCTCCTGGAGATAAGACAATTACGAGTGGAGCGGTGCCGTAACAAGTCCTGCCAATCGGCAGCGACTTTCTTAAAGGTCAAAGGTCACGTGGTAACCCATACAGTGCAAAGCCAAAACAAATCTAAATTTTATTTCATATTGGATTGTTACAGATTTATTTCACATACATTTGAGGCAAGAAGAACTAGCGAGACTTAATTGTAATTAAGAGCTTACCTGGCAACAAGTCAGGATGTTTTTCCTTTCTTGAGCATTCTTTCTCAGTTTGATTTATTTCCTATACGTAAGCAAAATAAAAATGCAGAATATAATAGTTTAGTGAGTGTGACCTGCCTCTGAGCAGACAACGTTCAATAGATAAAATCCCTTAGCGTAAGATGATAGTATAGTATATCAGTCAGAAAATAGGAAGACTGATAAAGACAAAAGACGTTGCTGAGAAAAGCACAAAAAGCCAAAATCTCATCAGCCCAGTCAAACTGTCACTCCACTGTACGCATCATCATTTTACAGGAGGCCAGTCCGGATTAAGTAGCATTGGGTAAATAACAGCAACATCCCTCCATCTTCCACGATAATTATCCAATGTGGCATCACAGTGATCCTGTAATCGATCCCAGGAAGCGCAGGACATGAAGCAGGGAAGACCTTGGACAGTCCATCAAAGCAGAAAGCACACACACACACACACTAAGAAAAAATGGAGACCCACCTGACCAGGATTGCAGGAGCAAATCAATTCGGTGGAAATGCAAAGAACATGCAAAAACCTACAGTAGCACATTTCATTGCTAACGCTAAAGCTAACTGTAACATCAAGGACAGACGTAGCTGTAAACACACAGTTTTTTTTGGAAAAAGGACGCTCTAAATACATCTCACACTTTGTGCCAAAATGTATATAAACATCACATCCACCTGCTAGGAGTCATATCATATTTTGTCTTTCTCACAACTGTAGTTTCTGTAGACGGCATTCATTACATACTTAACGAGGCCTGTTTCACCGTCTTTGATGAACAGTCTGTAAACTTAAACCATGCAGTTTAGTAACACTGCTGTTTAAAAGCTTCAAATCCACTAACATACTGACATACAATCCAAAGTAAACACGGACCGAGTTTACAGTCACTAACAAAGCATTACTGCACCGCTCTGGATTCTGGTCGGAGCATGGGGGGGGTTGTGCCAAAGTTATTTTTAATTACAGCACCACATTCCATGATGCTTCACACCTCAAATGCAGGCGTGAAGCAATTTTCTGCAGCGGAGTAAAGTGCTAATTTAAAACGCACGTAGCTCTGGGTGTTTAAAAGCAGCACAGTTCTGAATCCAAACTGCATACTCATTTTGAAATTAGAATTTTAGAACTGACCTTATCGGAATAATATTTTTACTTCTAATAAATGGGACATTAATGCAATTCAGACCATGATCTCACTATGTAACCGTGCAAGAACAGACACCCTTTATAAGCATAAAAAATGCTATAGAGAGATGTGGTCATGTGACCGACGTCCAACGTGTGAAAGCTGCAGGATGCGCGCGCCGTCCCCTGCATGGCGTGGCACTCGGATGCTGCGTTTCACTTCCTGAGAGATGCGTGTGGGCGTCATAACTAGGGTGACCAGGTAATCCATGTCAAGGAGGACACTCTGAGCTAGGACAGGATTTGTAAATTACCATTTCAATTAAAAGGACCTGGACTTCACTTAAGCACTGAGTTCTTGCTGTGTGCTGATTGGTCAGTCTCCTATA
>JAABNX020000046.1:4830439-4844029 GCA_015163995.2 Mormyrus lacerda
ACAGGAGCCTTTCAGTTTGAAAGTAGTTTGTAAAACCCGAAGTAGCTCAAAGTGTCCTCCCTGACATGGATTATCTGTTCACCCTAGTCATAACGCCACAGGACTTGAGTATGGTGAAAGACAGGTATCACTCCTGTGACAACCTCGCTAGGAAACCCCAGTAATGAAATACCAATAACAAATGAAACAGCCCTTTCTGGCCAGGAAACCGGAAAAATGCCAAAAACATCAATAATAAAGCAGAGCGATTCGATTAAAATTTAAAAGGAATACATTTCAACATAAAATGTAAAATAATAAATAAAATATAAATCACTATTAAATTAAAATGTCAGACATTCAAAAAAAAGAAGGAATATTAGTTTACCCAAGAGCCATATCCTGAAATTTGTCATAGTGTTTTACAGGTTAAATCCCAACTTGTTAACATACTGTATGGACCCCCCCCCAATCCCCCCAAAATGCTGCCAACAGCTCTTAAAAACCAGCCTAAAAATGCATGCTTTAACCAGCCAAAACCGGCTGCTAACAGAGAAAACTCCCCAGCCTTAACTTACACTCCAACTGCTATGGAGCCACACTTGTCAGACTATTAAAGAAAGTCTCAGCAAAACAGATCTACGCCCATCAGTGCCAATGGGCATTTTCTACAGCTGTTCACTGACAAAAGCAGCTGCCATCAAATGACTGATTACAGGGAACAGACCTGATTGAAAAGTGGATAAAACCAAGCAAAGAAAGTATTTGTAATATAGGCCACTACTTTTATCTGGGGTAGGGGTCAACAGAAAGTTTCAAAACTAAAATTCCATATTAACATGACAACTTCTTAGTACAGACACTCAGCCTTTCAAGCTGGACATACTTGGCAAGGTTAATTTGCCAGGATCGCTTCCTTTTTTATGCCGCATACTCTGAGGACTGCAAATTATATCAGTAGAAAGAAGCGGATGATCTGTGACTTGCGATTTCTTTAAACCACCCCAGGTGATTTGTCAGCCGCTGCTCTTATTCCCCAGGGCAAACTGGGATTTTCAAAAGAGAATGTACTCAAAATAATGCATCTATGCCAATAACTAACTTAATAATAATAATTTCAAAACCTAAACAACTTCAGCACTGACACCACGCAGCCCAGCTATGCGGAGTACAAGGTATAAGTAACCGGGGATCACCGGAGCGATTTGGCAGACGTGTCATTCCAATTGCGTTCCCCACCTTCACTCCGTCATCCCGTAAATAAGACGAAGACCTTCCTCATGGGAACCTGCATCTGGAAGTCAAAGTAACGCTGGAGACACGCGATAGAATCCCAAAGCTAGGTACACGGGCGCGCGCGCGCACACACACACACACACACACATACACATACAGAGAGAGAGAGAGAAAGATACCGATTCAGAAAGACTTCTGCAATCTTCTGTCTCTGTAACTTCTCCCATCGCCCATCAGATAGGTTATGCATTCAGCTGAAGCAGAACTTATCACCGAAACACATCAAGAGTGCAATCCAAAACAAACCCGGCTGCCTTTTAATTAAATGACTTAATAATTGTACTACGAGGACTACCTACCAAACCATACTTTAAACTTATCATAGCAACTAAGTAAACTAAATCACCTGTCCTCGTTTATTTTGACAACTTTGGATTTAACAGATCTTTGAGGGTTAAAATGGTGTTCACCTACATGATGGTCTGGTCTACTTAGCCGTGTCCAAAGCACAATTCCGGCCATTGTGTTTTTTTCCTTGTCTCCAACTAGTAACAACCAAGTACTGATTTGTGAAATAACTAGTTTGCGCAGAGTAGTCGCTGGTGCGGCTTAGGATCCGGGCTGAATTAACTTGAACACAACAAATCACAATGCCAGCAATGGATTTTACACAAGATCGCCTCTTTTCAGTCGCACATGCCCCAACCAAGTCAAAAACACCTTTAGACCGAAGCCTACGTTATCATTACATACCTCTGGAGTTACATAGGAGACAAACGACGGTTTAGCAGGCTTTCCTCCGCCGCCGCTCAGAGTGCTTAACATTTCGCCCAAAGTTAACCAAAATCCGGCGCTTCGCAAAAGCGGGGGCAGCCCTGGCATACACGGGAGCGCGCCGCGGTGACAGCTAACCGCGCCCCTTCCGCAAAACCCGCACCGGCCGCTCTTCCCGGGTGCCCGTACATCTGCGCCGGGAACGCGCAGCCATCAGCGCGCCATGCCATTGGCCAGATAAGCCATCCGTCAAATCGCTGTCGCCGCCCCCGTCCCCACCGCCTGGAAAGTTAGGAAAGGGTCTGAGGAGCGCACAGCATGTCTGGCAGGAGGGTTGGCGGGTTATTTTTAAGACGATGATAAAAGAACGAAAAAATTAGTTCTAAAAACACGTGGGAAGTGACGTTTTGTATATTTGAAAAAACCAATATCGCAATAACTGTTTTAAAAACTTGATAATAGTTGTTTTAAAAGGTTACAGATGATGACGAGAGTTTTCCTGAATGGAGTAATTGTTAAGAGCTATTTTCGACCACCACCATGCATGTCACGCTCCCTCTGTTTTTGTTATTACTGTATTTTGAAAGTGGCCGGACGCACCTTCTGGAGTTGTTTATACAACTTTTAAAAGTAAATACCTGAAGTTTCAGAATAATCAGACTATCTGTACTTAAAAATTAGTACTTTTATTGTTTAAGCAATTTTTTCCGTTGTTCAGGAAATGTTGAATGGAATGTAATCGCTCTTAATCTGGAAATAATTTGAAGGCACAAAAGTCAAAATAAGTCAATCTATATATTTAAAGGTATTTCATCTTGCATTATTCTCCTTACTTATCCCCTGCTGTTCTGCACATCTATAAGTTACAAAAACATTTAAGGAATTCAAAGGCAAAGCATATTTTACAGGAAGTGTCTTTGCGGAAAAAATGTATTCAATTTTCATGCATGACTTGTTTTTCATATTTTCACATCAGTGACAGATGCAGGGTGAGGATCAAATTAAAGTGAGAGGATGATGCGTCATAATGGACAGTTACAGGAAACAAATATATTGACACGAGAGTTTCAGCACAAGTTCCTAAAAACGTGCTTTATTGGTCCACCAAAAATGCCGTGTTACAACAAAGCAGCACTTCATTGGTCTTAAAATGTGTTCCTTATTTAAGCAAAAACGCAATAGCAGCAGCAGAATGAACCCCCCTCTCCAGATTTAGCTGGTCATGAGCTTTTTGTGATTGTTTTCATCTACTATTTGAAGAGCAAATACCAAACTGAAATTAGTGATTGGTGGCTATGTTGTATGGCGAGGGTGTACCAGACCGATGACAACTCCCATTATAGGTTTTCAACATCAGGTTTTTCCCGTGTTTACATGCGGAACCAGCCCAACGAAGGGAGGATCCCGGCACCCCAGCGAACTTGCAGTGTCTCTTCGCCTTGGCAAAACCGACCAACACACGTTTTCCATTACAGACCGAACACCCGGTGCTTTCACCACCTGCTGCACAAACAAAACAAGAAACACCGCTTTAACTGAAAAGAAGCAGACTAAATAAGCTTCGTGGAGCTGGCTCGTTTTCCCAAGAGACTAGTTTTGTTTAGTCACCCCCACCTCCCCATGACTCATACATATAAAATTAATACCTGGCACGTTACAAATTGTATTTCGGGCAAGTACATTCCCACTGTTTTCAGGGTGTAACAGACACGGCGAAAAACACTTGAGGCTTAGATTTTTTTCAAGAGAGACGAGGGAGGTGTTCGTCTTCAAAGCAGGTCCGTCACTGGGAGTTTGCTTACTGGAGGGGGGTTGGGTGGGTGAAATGCTTGCAAAACACATGCAGTGACATCACCCTCAGGTTTCCCTTTCCTCCTGTATCCCGACAGGAGCCGAACAGAATAACATCCTGCCTGTTCGCCGGGAAAAGACAGGAAATGCGTTTCCTACCCTGGACTGCAGAATGAATAAAATCGACGAACTGCGATCTGCAGCAGTAACATGAACAACCTACTGAATTTATGCCATAAATTTAATGAATTCATGCCATAAGTCGTTCAAAGGAAATGCCTTTCAAAGGAACTAAGTGAAGGACATAGGTGTCAACCTAAATACCAACTTAATCCATTCAAGAACAAAACATAAAAAAAACATTTACCCGTCTTTTCGTTTAAATTTCACACAGGAATCAGAACAGACACCAAAAACATGACAATACTCATCCTTCCAGAAGCGTTAACAGTAAAGCAAAGATGTAAATTAAAACCAGCTTTAATCTTTTTTAAACCTACCATTAGGACATGTCCAGTCATACATTGTACACAATATATATAATTAAAATATAGCTTATTTTAAATAAGCAGGAGATTGTGTTTCTCACACTGACTACACACTACCTGCAAATTTATTTAATGAACAGTAATAAAAGATTAACTCTTTTCCTAATCCAAAAACATAACAGATAATCACTTGTTTAAATTTTATTGTTTGGGGGGGGGAAAAGCTTCTTCCCCCAAGCGCACACAAAAAAAAGCACCAAGACTGTTGGAAAGCTTGGGAGACTTTATCACATTGTTATTTTTTTAAGCTTATGATCAAAACTGTTCCCTCTAAGGGTGAGGAGAAGTCAGAGGTTAGAGAATTCAAAAAGCAAAATGTGGAGGAGAAAACGAACTCATAGCAAAATCCTGACACTGGTTAGCAGTTACTAAGGGACCAACTGAAAAACTCAGGACTAAACAAGGTTTAAGCAGAGGGTGTGACTATTAGCGTGAGGGTGAGAGCGCCACGTTCACATCTCAGTATTGCTCAGAGTCCTTCTTGTCTTTCTTCCCTTCTCTCTCGAAGCTGTCCGTGCCGTCGCTGTTGTCCCGCCGCCGCTTGCGGTTGTTGTGGACATTGAAGCGGGGGTTCATCTGGGGGAGGGGGTCCACGCCCAGGATCTTGTGGATCTGCCGGAACGCCAACAACCTCAGGGCGAACTGAGCGAAGGAGAAGGAGAGGCAGTATTGAGGGTTAGGGATGCAGCCAGGGGAAGACAGGGAAGTCCTCAGAAAGACAGAAATGCAAGTGAGAGGGAATGATTGTGTGTGTATCAGGAGCACCTGGGCGCTGGACGTCACATCTTCCCTCTGCTGCTTGGACATTGGGCTCAGGGTGTCTGTGGGGTTTCTCTCACACGGATCCAAGAGTCCCGGACCACCTACACGCAGGACCGCACAGGAGTCAGCAAGGCAGGTAAAATATTATACTTTAAAAGGTACTTACAAAATAATAATAAAATACCAGTGCCAAAATTTTTTTGACTATAAATTTAACTTATGCACGAGACATCTGCCAAAGTTATAGTTATATATAAGATATGAAACAAACCAACTCTCCAGCACCATGTACCTCACCGGGGCCACCAGAGGCTGCACACCAGCTCCTCTAGGCTCACCTGGTAACAGTATCCCAGAAGCGATGCACTCAAAGACTCTCCTCAGTGCATCTCCAGGGCTCAAAGGTCCTGGGGCACTGCTGATGGCCTTCTCCACAAGCAGCTCCATGGCCTTATAGGGGACCCCCAAGCAAGGGCAGAGGTTTGGTTTGGTTTAGGGACTAAATCAACCGCCCCCCGCCCCCGCTAAACAAGCACGGTGTTCCTACAGTATTGACAGGATCATGTGCCTACCGTCCATACACAAATCTATAGCCTTGCCACCAAGAACAACTCAACAGCACCCTCAACCTGACTTATTTGATGAATGAACAGATAAATACTACAAACACACAGTCTACAAATTAGAACTAGCCTTGCAAGCTCAAACTTAGCATTAAACAGAGTGGACTTTGAATCTCCCGGTGTTCATTTCAACCTGCAGTGAAGGACGTCATTAGGCACGACTCACCCAGCTGGGAAAGGCCGACCAGGTGGGCACTCGCTGGCAGAGGTCACGCAGAATGCGGATGATAATCACGCAGGACTGCAGGGCATTAGCTCTGGCCTTGAGTGCGACAAAATAAAATTCTGTCATGACAAAATCAAAATCTCATGACACTAATTGGTGGGGGTGGGGGTCTTCATTTAAAGAGGTACGACACCACTGCTCAAAATGGAAGCTTACAGCCAACCCAAACAGCAGTCTTTTACCTCATAGCCAATGAGAAGTCATAGTTTGCCAAACATGCAAGAGAGGATCTCTTGACACACAGGAAACCATGACCTCAGAGATCTGGAGGTAAAACCACAGAAGGACCTCTGACTTAACTGGCCTTGCATTTTAGGCAAAGGCTAATCAATTCAGATGTCCTCCTTTATCTTCGACCCCCATCATGAAAAGAAAAAAGATCACGATAAAGAGACTTACACTGCAGCCTTATGAAGTAAGCACATTAACTATACTGGAACAATTAGATGTTAGACAAAATGTCAGTGAAATCTACAACATTACAACTCAAAATGACTTTAGGCTTGATTTTTTTTCTATAGTTTTTCACACATTTCTATCAGGTAAGAAGGTTTCTCAGACCAAATCAGCACTTAAAAGATGAGCAGCTGTGAGTGTCATAAGGCTACAAGAGGCAAGTAAAATGTCCCAAACCTGGAACCACTTAGCGTGGCGCAGAGCAGCCAAAGCGTCAAGGCATTTCTGCCTGTCCAAGAGGTCCGCTGGGTCTTTCCCCAAACCTGAGGTTACATCTAAAAACGGATTGAATCATCAGGGGGGGTGGGGGGAGAGGGGTGAGGAATGGGTGTTTGACCAGGTAGAGGGAACACATACAAACACATTGCCACGCATGGAGAGTGTCAAATGCAGTGAATGCTATGGAAACCACCCGCCTGCAAGCACCACCCTCCACGAGAACTGATTGACTTGATTTCTGAGGTCTATTTGAGATCCGCACTGTGTTCAGACCGCAAGATAAAAAAAAACAGCATGAGCAGAGCCCAATCAGCTGGCTGAGTGCAGTCAGTGGTTTGCACATGAAACCTCAACCAGCAGAACAGCAGGGATCCCAATCCTTAATGTTACAGCTGACTGCGATTCGTAGGCGCCCATTCCACTCTGCCCAAGCAGATCTATAGGTGAAGCAGAAGGACGGCCATTCAAACCTGCGCCACCATGCAGAATAGGTGAGACAGACCTGCATGTTGACAAGAGGAAAGAACAAACCCCAAACACCCAGAGGTATGTGTGGCAAAGTATTTGACGCAAAACATGGTCAAAAATCCTTCCAAAGTCCTGTGACTCAATGAGTCCCAATGCTTCTAACCTGGTTAAACTAACAACGCTGAGGGGGAAAAGCTCCCAGAACCCTTTAGCATATCACAGCTCCAGTCACTGGAACCCCCCCCCCCCACAAACATCCAAATGGCATGTTCCTTCACTCCCTTTTGACGCCCATTTTAATTCCCCAGAACCACATTAGATGGCGTCTTGGTAGTTACTGGGTGTGCCTTTATCAGAGTGGTACACTTTATGGACCTCTCCATGGGGAATGGAACCTAAAAACTAAATTTTACTTGGCTTGGCATATTAACGAGGACAGTGCGCAGGGGAGGCAAATTTAATTCCCTGTGGGGATTTGGGTTGAGACGTTCTGCCACAGCAAACCATTCCCCCTCCTTTTGTACTTTTATTTGGACAATCCAGTGACAATAACTAATTTTTTGCTGTTAGCATTTCCATAAATCAAACTCCAAATTAATAATGTTAATTTAAGGACCAAACTATTTAAATGGAGATCAACCCAACAGCATTTAAAACTAATGACCCATTTAGGAAAAAAATGAGTCACTGAGAAGCAAAAAGGAAATTCCCCAGAACACAAAGCAACCGCATCTAGAACCGAATTGGACTCGCACAGTGGTTACCCTGACTAAGCTGGCATTTTGGGAAGGAGGACGATGACCGTTCAGCCGTTCGAGAGCAAACGACATGCAGAAGTAGCTATAGAAAGCGGAGTCTTAAGGGCACAAGTCATATTCTAAAGACGACGTTAAATCCGGAGTTTAATGCGGCCACCGGCGAGACAACCTCAGAGTAAACAACAACTCTAAACCCGGAAACTCCAGAAGTGATCTTAGGAATCATGATCCGCATTTCAGACGAACCTCCGAGCTCTACTGGAAAAACAGAAATGACCCAGGAGGCGATGGGTGTAAGAGGCGATAGTAGGAAAAGTACACAGAGTTTTACCCATTTTAGATGTAGACGAAGCTGACAGGCAAGAATATAAAGCTTTTTTGCCACGTCTTATTCAGCACAGACAAGAGAGATGCCACCACAACAGGACATCAAAAAGACAACATTAAATATACTGTTACGAAAGACAGATTAATGGCTTTTACGTGGGAAGTAAAGTAGTTTTCCAAGACAGAAGAAACCAGGTATTACTGTGGAGAAAAGGGCTGATCAACAATTGAAACTGGGCATCATAATTCTTTCAGTGTGGTTCATGTTTCAGTAATTCTCCTGAGATTCCCGATATAATACAGGTAACCCCCGTTTAACGTCCGCACCATGTTCCGTAAAACAGGACATTAAATGATTTGGAGATTGACCGAATATTACCAGAGTCACTTAAAGTTTTGGCTACTGTGCCCTGCCGTAGTGCAAGATGACTAATTACTGAACCAAGTATTTTGGATACTTTGCAGATAGTGCTGTATTTTAAACTTTATTATGGATTATTAAAGCAAATATGAAAATATTTAGTACAGTACAATAAATTTTATAAATCAAGAAACGTCATCATAGAAAACATGTATCATGTGGGCAGCATATTAATTTTAAGAAGCATTTTAAGTATATATATTTTAAGTATATATATATATAAAATACTATAAATTAAATTTTTTATAAAAAACATTCTTCATTTTGTCCAAAGTCTAAATTGTTACACACGTGCTAAACCTTTTTAAAATGTATGGAAATTCACAATAATTATAGATAATTGCCTATTTATGCTATTTAACTGCCCATGCATTTTAAAACACAGCACCTGCTACATCCAGCATTAAAACATACGTCTTATTTTTTATAGTAATATTTTAGGCCACGGTTGTTAATGGGCATGGACGGTGAACAGGGGATATCTGTACACAAAGTGTTTAAATTGTCCTGCAGGAGAAATGACTTTGTATGCTTTGCTATATGGCTGGTTTTTAATAAGGAAATGACTATATTTGTGCCGTTTTTTCCAACTTCATTATACTAGGAAAAGTAATTCACACATAAAACCTTTCAAACACACACAAAATGTCACGAAGCAGAATGCAGCCTTCCATCCCATAAGCACAGGCCACTCGTTGCCAAAAGAAAAACACAAAAAATGAGCGTCTCCAACCTCCTTGTGGCATGTTCTCCTCTCGGATGATGGGGGACGTCAGCGTGATGGTCACTTGCATCTTGGGCTCCTCGCCGGACGTCAGGATGAAGGCCCCCTCATGTGCACAGCCCTTCACCTCGTATTTTTCTGGTGTAACAACCTAATTTAAAAAGATTGTAAGTAACTCATATTTTCCAAGCAGAGAACTTTTAAAGGGTCACAAGCTTGCTGCAGGTGGAATCAACTCTCCAAGACACTGCCGAGGATGATGGGAAAAGGCTGACATCTGCAGTGTTTATTGTGGCCACTAGGGGGTATCTAGTCACAAAAAGAGTTAACGCAGAAACACCTAACTACATTACTATTAAATTAATGGAGAAAACTCAGTGGCATGCGGCAATAACATCATCAAGCAACCCCGACTGACAGCCGTCACACAGGAGGGCCTGACTCGTACCGCAAGCTGCTTGGGGAGGTTCTCCATGATGCGTGTGACGAGGTTCTTGCACGGTTTCTCAGAGCAGAGGAGCACCAGGTCGACATTCTTGTCTCCTCGAAGCAGGAGGCCTTTGGCCAGCACCCCTACCCTCATCACCCCCTTCAGAGTCCTGGGATTGGGGGGGGGGGGAGGCAAGAAGCGCCATCTTAAACCACACAGAACTCAGAGAGCCATTCAAGAGAAGTACGAGATCCATCATGATGACATGCCTCAACGATTAGACCTTCATGTGTCAAGATGTATGATCTCTCAGCAACTCTAAATATCAAGGTAAGCTGTTGTCATTCAAGGATTTTATTTACTCTCATCTTCAAATTATGGCAATGACGTCAGCGAGACTAAAAGCAGCATACTTCATCTACCAGGAGGTGGGACAGAAAACCAGCTTATGGACAAACATGCGGCTGACCTGTTCCCCTGGAGGTCTTTCTGCTCCTTGTCGTCATCCTCGCCTTTCTCCTGGTCGCCGATGATGTCCGACACCAGTTTTAAGGCTCGCTCCGTGATGGACACGATCTTCTGGATAGCCTGAAGTTCGTCCTCCATGGGGTAGATGTTGGCATGTTTTGTCATGACGTATCGGTCGTCCAGGGAATCGGGGCGACGTACGGGCTAGAAGGTATCATAGAGGTTACATACATCAAGACGGGAAGGAGAAACATGAAGCTTACGACCCAAATTCTCCAGATTCAGAACAGCAGCAATTCAGTTTCCATAGTAAGAGCAATTTAATCTCATGAGGGACAGAAAGAAAGAAAAAAGACCTATTCATCTTAAATGCAATCAGTGAGCAAACCGACTTGCATATTCACTTAGCTTCTGTCACAACAACGTCTAAGGAAGTGCGCTACACTGGGAGGCTCTGCGTCTGTCCAGGACAGACATTAATTAAGGCTATAATACTCACTATAAAAACAAGAAAAACTGATTGACACAGTCCATCCACTCCTCAGATAAAGGAGGAGAGGAGCACCCTCAGAAGAGGGGGTGAGAATAGAACTTCTTTTGTTATTTTGTGGACATAAGAAAGAAGTAGATTTTGTGGACAAAGTGTTTCTAATGAGTTTTCAACTAAGTTGGGGGTTTTGCCACCAAGGGGAAAAAATTGATTTCAGAGACTGATAGAATAGAATAAAAATAAAGACCAAACTCTCTCTGGAGAGGAAAATAACTTCAAAACTACACAAGCCCCAAAGCCTGCAAATAGAGTTCTCGTTTTAAAAACATTCTAGAAGATTTACAGGGTTAGCCCATCACCTCGAGCAGCAGGATCACCGCTCAGGGACTCGCACTGCGGCAGATTACTTCATTTATGACTGCATTTTTCAGTTCTAAATCACTGTAAAGCACAGTGCAAGAAATTCGCTTTAAAACTCACATAATGAAATCTGACTAAAAGGATTAATTTATGAAATTTCTTACTTAACCTTTAATATACAACCAAGCATCCTCTCTTCCAGCGTCTAGCTGAACACTTTACTCAGCTGGATTCACTGAATGAATCGCACTATTAAAATTCACATGCAGCAATACCTGGGTGCCAGGAATACGTGTAACAGCGGAAAATACCAAGACGTTTCTAAGTATGACTGGCTTTTCCATTTACTAATGAAAAGCACTTTATCCAAGCATACTCAATAGTCCTATGCAAGGACGCGGGGGTCCAGAGCCTCTGCCTGAAGCTATGGGCGCAAGGCAGGGAATAACCCAGGAGGGGGCGCCAACCCATCGCAACGGTGCTCGAGTCATTTTAAAGTTCTGCAACTTGTTCATATCACTTGAGCAACGAAGGTCATCATTTAAACAACTTAAATGCAATTAGAAATTGCAGGCTATATGAGATATTTTATGTGGTTTTCAAAAGAAAACATATTTCAAATGCACCTGATAATCTCTCATCAATCAGCACAGAATTAAAGTGGCCAGCACCACGGTTGCATATGGGGCCGTTTGGCATGGAGCCTTACCATGGAGCCCTGCGGCTGAGGGGCCAGCAGCCCGGGCCGGACCCCCAGCAAGCCAGGGGGCCCGGGAGGGCCCTGCGGGTAACCCCCCCCGTCGGGCATCCGGCGACACTCCTCCCAGTGATGCTGCTCCTCCTCCACGTGACGCCAGTACATGTCCTCCTCATACCGCCTGTGACACACGCACACGCACACACACACACACACGCACACGCACACGCACGCACACACACACACACACACAGATACATGCTTCAGTTACCATCTAACACTACATAAACGAAAAAGTGACTTCCATCATCCTGTCAATATTTTATTGAAAACACTTTGACATAAACCCTATGGAAGTGACCGGATCTGAGGGGTATTTTACATGTTACACAGTATATTTACAGGCTACGTGTTATTAAGCCAGAAACGTTTCAGTCACATTCCTAATTATCAAGCCATCTCCTGTATAAAGGAGGTTCTCAAACAAACTTCAGCAGTTTCTATACTATTCCCATGTAAGTAAACTCCAAAAAAATGTTCCCCCTAGGATCCTAAGGACCATGAAGTTCCTCCCTGTTCCATATCTTGATTCAGAGTTGAGGATCATACCTTAAATATCAGTATTTTTCCGTGATTAATCGTCAGTTAGCGAAACACACCTCATCTCCATCCTCCACCTCTCCTCCTCCTCCCTCCGTCGCCAGTACTCCTCCTTCTGCATCTGCTTCCTCATCTTCTCCTCCTGGATCTTCCGAGCTCTGATGCTGGGCTTCACCTCCACCTGGAGGTCAGGGTTCACCTTTTTCTGCACGACAAGCAGAACACGGACAAAAATGTCCAACGTGACTAAAGCACAAACACAACCCAGATGCTCCTACCAACCATGCTGTAGCGACAGACCAGCTAGCGGAACAAGGGCTCAGGGCAGACCAGCAGTCACTTTTGTTGCTAAGCTAAGCATCATAACTGTAAGCTGGTGAATGCAAACGGCATAACTGAGCCCTGTCCAGGCGGCCCGCTGACCTTGTACTGCAGCCGGTGTCTCCGCCCCTTCAGATGCATGTCCTTAGCGTTTGGGTCGTTGAAGCTACATTCGCAGAGCTTGCAGTGAAAGCGGATCACTTTGCCTTCGTCGTTTCGCACCTGAAAAGGTTTACAGAGACAGGAGTAGCAGCGCGGGGATCAAGTCAACAAAATCTTCAGTTGCAAGATGATTCGGTGGCATTTTACAACAAGGCTACCCTTATAAGGGCACTATGAATGGTTTATAAGCAGGTTATTAATTAGGTTGTAACACTTTGTAAATTATTACTAGACAAATATAAACAACTTAAAACATACTTATAAACATACCACAGTTTTCTTCTTATTAATGAGTTACTATCATCTATAAGTGGCAAAGGGGAGCCTTAGTGTAAAGCAGTACCGATGATTATTTCAGGCAGCATCTAATTCCAGCCCGACAGACGACGGATATCACCACAGAGCTAGACTGAGATACAGCCAGCAAAGTAAATCCTAATTTTATTAAGTATACATATAAATTTCAGCTAGCAAAAATATACAAAAGCTCTGCCTACTTAGACCGACTGATGTTTTAAGTATGTTCTTCTAGAAATTTCTGTGCCGGGCAATATTCCATGCTGTCCAATCGATGCTAATGAAGATGACCTAATTGCATCTTTGTGGAAAAAGCTGCTCATGTTTCAATTTAAGCACACTGTTATTCTCTCATGTTCAGTGCTGTTTGTGAATGCACCCCCCCCCCCCCAACCCTGTGCTAAGGGAAACCGGATTGTACCAAATGACCCCTGCTGGTTTACATCCCCCCCC
>JAABNX020000046.1:4844129-4855075 GCA_015163995.2 Mormyrus lacerda
TATGGTAAACCGTATTTTACCAAATGACCCCTGGTGTTTTAAATCCCCCCCCCCCCCCCGACACAATGGACCATGGCTTTGTGCTGCTGATGGAATTTGGCCCTTGAGGAAGAATAATTGTGGCCCCATGAAAGGATCATATTAGGCATCCCAAACAAATCTAAATTCCAAATTTTTTGGGACCCGGTTATTCAGTGACCCTTGGCATCATGTCAACTGACCCCCCCACCCCCACCCCTTTTCGGCGACCCCGGTGATTGCCGCACCTCCTCTACGTAGTCATGGCCGACTGGCTGCACGTCGTTTTGCAGGGCGCACAGACCAGAAAGCTCGGGGGTGTCAGGCTTCACGGTCTGCGCCGGGGCGCCCACCAGGGCCGGCATCGCTTGAGCCGAGGCAGCCGGCAGTAGCTGCATCTGCTGCTTTGACGCCTCGGCCTTCATCTCGTCCGTCTTTATCCCGGTGGCCGCTGGTTTGCTGCCTCCTTGAAGTCCAGAGAACACAGTCAGACTGACGGTGGAGCTTCAGCCAGAATAAGCTGAGAGAAGCAGCGCTTCGAGGTACTTCAATGTATCCCATCGATTCCGTATCTCCTGAACAGCAAGAACACCCCCCTCCGACATGACCTTAACGCGCGTCAGACCGAAAAATGTTTTTCCTGCGATAAATTGCTATGTGTCACAGGTCGTTAAATCTTACCGATGAAGTTGATTTTAGGAGCGTTGACCTTCGTGATTGTCGCAGCAGTGACTGGGACACCGACTGCACCCTTGCTGGCTCCGGTAACCAGCCCAGCACCGGACAGGGCGCTGCTAACGATGCTCACGGGTTTTAGGTACGAGGAGGGTGGCATGGAGGAGCCGACGGCAGACGCTGAGGTGGCCGAGACGCCCACCGCGGTCACGCCACTGACAGTGGAGCTGGGCGACCTGCTGGAGGCGGTGACGGTGAGAGCGGAGCTCTGGGTGACCACGCTGGGCTCCGTGGAGGGGATGGGCTTCCCCAGTTTGGTGTGCAGCTTCACCACCTGTATGATGTGCAATGGGTCAGCAGGTAGAATGTGACCCAGGACCAATCAAAACCCACTATATAAAAAAAAACCAAATAAAAATATAAACATAATATAATATAATATTAGAATTTGAGCAACATCATAATTCAGGGCAACCCAGCTGAAATTCATTAGCAGGAACTGTGTGTTGGTTACATAAGACGGAAAAAAATGTATTTCTTTACATTTTGTGTTACTTTACACACACACACAGAGAATTAGAAGAACATCTCAGTAAATGCTGATTAGCATCTGGAAGTGTGTACAAAGCAGGAATTTGAGGACTAACCCGCAGGGAGGACTGATGATAATCATATATATTATAATTAAACAACACCTCCAGGAATAGAACTGACCTGGCAATCCAACATCAGCAGGAACAAAACTCTTAAATCTTGAGTTTATTAATCCAATTGGCACTTTTCAGCAAAGCGTGTTACAGATCAGGGGAAACGGCACTGACAGGGCGAGAGCACCAAAGCAGATAACTGGGAAGCCTCGACATGATCCCATGAGGGAGAGAGCCGCTCCCACTGCCAATTCCACGAGGGCGCCGTGTCCCGCTCACCTTCTGGTGCTTGGCCCCGCGGATGTGGGCAGAGTAGGCGTCGGCCCCCGTGCAGGACACGTCACAGAGCTCACAGCGCAGCTGATTGGGAGCCCCACGTGCCGGCCCCGCCCCACCGCTGGCCCCGCCCTGGCCCGCCTTCAGGGCCGCCTCCTTCTTCTTGTGCTTCTGCCCTTCCAGGTGCTCTTTGTAGGTCTGGGTGGAGATCAGAGCCTCTCATAAGGGTCCAGCACCGAGTTAAAGCACTGTGGTGTAAGTATATACCATGTACATACATTTTTGGGGGTGTTTGTTGGCATTGGAGCCCCAGATAATTTCTTGAGTTTATTCAGTCTCCTGAAGCCCCCCACAATATTTAGGTGCTTTGTCTACACCCAACTGCTACATTAGTAATAGTTAATTAGCAAAAGGTAAATTGAAATACCAGTGTTTAAATGGGCTGGGGTGTCTGCAGACTGAGGTCAGAAAAGCTGAATGAAATGTCAGGTCCCTGTTGTCTCAGCATTAAGGACATGGTGATTTCTGCAGGCATTTCTCATTTGAGAGGCACTCAGTACAACCAAGCTCAGGCTAATGAAGCGGGCTGTGCACTGATGGAAGACGGCCAGGGTGGGGGGACCCAAGGAGGAGGAACGCAGTGAGGGGGTTAACCAGAGATGTAGGGCAATAAATGCAGCAAGTAGCCCCACCCCTGGATCTGAACCCCACCCCCCAAGGCATACTGCTCCCTGACCTGAGGGCCGGCACAGCTGATCTTGCACACTTCGCAGTAGTGGATCTGGGGCGGCTTGGGCGAGGGCTTGGCCTTCATCTGCTTGTTCTGGATGGGGCTTTTCTTGGTGAAGGCGCCGCTGACCCAGGCAGTGGTGGCAGCCACAGGCGCGATGACCGGTTTCTGCTGCTGCTGCTGTTGTTGCTGCTGCTGCTGCTGCTGCTGCTGCTGTTGTTGTTGCTGCTGCTGCTGATAGTATGAGGAGGCGGCGGAGTAGACGGCAGCTTCGTAGCCAGAGTACGACGACCCTGGGGGCGGGCAGGAGGAGACACGCTTGCTGTTTTAGGGCCGGCACGGAGAGCTGGCAAATGCATGCGTTTCTATGGTGATAGACTGACAGAGCAGAGACGACCGCGCCCTTTTTCAACACAAGAAAACCGTGCTACTGGCTCCACTGAAGGCATTCAAGCTACCGGACACTAGGTCTGGACAATATTATGGTAATACAGTATAGCACGGTATTGCGGGGTACAGGATGGCATGAAAGACGACGCCCAAGCTTAGCAGAAATGTCTATGAGGTCATGCGACTGACATTCAAAGTACATTCTCCCCCCTAAGATCCACCCCATTCCAATAAGGTGTTCTCACTCTGTCTTTATAGTCCATGACAGAAAGAGCTTTTTGTAATAAGGAAACCCAACCGAGGTTCTCAAGCTGGTAAAAATCTACAGCTACAAGAGCTTAAAAAAAACCTATAAAAATTACCATGAAAAGGAGGATGGGGCAGTGCCACGAGCTTTTGATGGACAGCACCGGAATGCGAAAGGTTATTTGCTAACTGTAGTGGAAATCAGATACTGCTTTTTTGGACCTGGGCACCTACCAGTGACTTCCCACCGTGCCTCAAAAAGCCTGTGCACATTAAAAGTGTATCGGCCGCGTTTCCGCCCCCGTCTGACTGGCTCGATGCAGGCCAGCACAGAGACCCAGAGGGCAAGTCCGCACGGTTGGGGCCTAAAGGCTCTCGCAGCATGAAGGCTGCCTGTCTCTGCGCCTCTCCAACAGGGTTACCATAGCGACGCAGCCCTTAGCTCAAGCGAACCCGAACGCGTGGTTCATCAAATGCTAGCTGCTTACCGGAGTACGTCACTGCGTTGGTGCTGTAGGTGGCGCTCTGGGAGTAGGAGGGGACCACAGAGGCGGTGGCAGCAGCCACCGGCTGGACCGCAGAGGACACTGGGTAAACTGGGAAGGTGGATGTGGCGGGGCTGGGAGCAGCCGGCTTTATGGCGGTCACCTGACGGGTCTGCTGTGCTTGCGTGTACTGCGTGGCCGCCTGGCTGTAGCCTGTCTTAGGGACTGCGATAGAAATAAATAAGAAAACATTTCTGTCAACATGATTGGTCGGTCCTCATAGGACGCACCTGTCTGTCACTGCTAACGCAGCGGCATTTCCAGCAGCGTGCCAGGAAGGACCCCAGGGCTACCCTGGCTGCCTGACAACCTCTATTTTCACTCCCCCGAGCCACGAACACACTTGTGCAAACTGCTATCTTCGTGCTATTTGGCTACAGCCGTACATTTCTCAGTGACCTTCTCCTCTATTTACAGCCTTTCTTCATCGTTATTAACGGACCGCTGATGAGTACCTGTCTGGTAGTAGGATTCGGCCACTGTAGGCTGGGATTGCGGGACGGCTGGTGCAGCCGCAGGCTGCTGGTAGTACTGCTTACTGTCATAGGCCATGGCTGCGGCAGTGGATCTCGCATACGAGTACGAGTCCTGCAGGGGGAGGCCAGTCAGTCATTCATTACCAAGGGTCTCTGTGTCACCATAGAACACATACGTCTCCCGAAGGCCTATGGGAAATGTAGTTTACCTGGTAGTTCTGTGTGGTCACAGGCGGAGGAGGCGGCGGGACTTCTGGCTGCCTCTGGGCATAGCTGAAGTCGGCAGTGGCGTGGGTGGGCTGGTAGCCGCCATAAGCGGCCGCGGACAGCGGCGCTGGGCGAGCAACTGCCACGGTGGCAACGGCGGGGGCGTAGGCAGCGGCTACTGTGGGCGCCGCGACAGGCGCCTGCCGTACGGTGTAGCTGGCCACCGTGGTGGGGTGGGTGTAGGCCACGCCGGCCGCCGGCTGGTGACTGAGGGTGGGGAGGAAGGAGAGGAGGAGGAGACTCAGTCAGCACAGCAGTGGGGGCACAGCAGTGGGGGCACAGCAGTGGGGGCACAGCAGTGGGGGCACAGCAGTGGGGGCACAGGGCTGGGCTAGGTGCCATTCTTTGAAGATTAGGGAGGAACTTACAGCCCCCCTCCCTACCAGGAGGACAATTCAGCCATTCTGTATGTATCCTGTCACCAAAAGAGAGAACTACTTTGTATCTTTCTATCAAATACCAAAGCAAGATCCTATTTTTTTTTTATTTTTATAAAATCCAACTTTCTGACTGATCACAGTATCAGATTACATAAACCTTCATCATCCATCATACAACCACCTACCCGGGGGTCTATCCCAGGCAGCACAGAGCAAGACTGGGGTAACACTAACACTTGACTAGATGCCAGTTCATTGTAGGGCATTTACTGAGACACCAATAAGCCTAACAGCATGCCTTTGGAAGCCCAAGCGACCCAGGAAGAACATGCAACACTAAACACATAAAAAAAGGACTCAAACCTGCAAAGCTGGATGTATATGAATGTAGTGGCAGCCACAGAGCCACTGTCCAATACAGATTTTATAACACAGATTCAACTTTACATGCAAAGCCAACTGAACACATATCTAATGTCTGGCCTAATCACAGCGTTTTCCTCTGGAAAAAGGAACCAATAAGAAGAAAGGTGACACTTTCAAACTAGCTTCCACTGAATATAGACGAAATGAACTGATGGAGGCAGTCATGCCCTTTATTCATAACAGACCAAAGACCAGGAAAAAAAATGCTTATACTCAAAGAGGCCAGTCTGCCAGTGCTCTAAAGTCAAACAGCATAGTTCCAAATATACAGGACGTCACCAGACACAGCACTACAGCTTACTGAAAAGCACCGTTTAGGCTTGAATAGTAGATGGAGCCCATTATAAATTTGCCTCAAAGACCCAGCATAGGCAATCGCCACTCATACAACGTCGTATTACTAAAACATTGATTCTCTTGATTACGTTTGAAGTGTACGGCCAGGAGACAGATAATTTATCTACTGTTGCATGTGCATGACGACATTTAAATTCTACTCCTTGAATATAAGACTATCCCAGTTTTTTAGATGCAACTCTTTAGAATAAAAGACCTTCTTATCTTTGGGCCAATACCGTAAAGGGAAGGAAGGGTCAGAGCTGGCATTCGGGAAAGGAAACGGACCTTTCTGTCTCAGAAGACGGCAGTCAGAATGCAGCAGGGCCCTTTGGATTAATTACATTTTAATTAATACCATCTTTCACCGTTAGTCACTGCACAAAACATGTCAGACAGCCTGCAGCATCCTGCTTCAGACAGAGGTCTGACCCAGGTTAGCCTGGAGAACCGGAGGCACAGATTAGTGAAGTGAAGATACTTCACTAAACACGCAAAAAACCAGTACACTGAACTGAACAAATAACGGCAGAAAAATGTGGGGAAGTATGGAGAGATCGACCATTATAACATATACTGTAATACAATGTGATGCTACTATTAAAACTCAGTTGTAAAAGTAACTTTGTGTTAGGCAATTCCAGCATTATGGACATTTTGATATTTGCATATCTTCTCATGTAACCTCAAATTTACACGCCACAACCATACAGCATTTTATTGGTGTTTTGAAAGTGACAGACGGACCACTACATGAAATTGTTTATGAGATTGTTGTCAACAAACCCGTTAAATCCTCAAATTCAGTTATATAAACATCACGAAATCTTGTTTGCTGGCATTAAACAAACCAAGTGGATCTTGCAAGCAGCCTCCTAGGTTAAGTTTGTTGCCATGGAAACCTCTTGACAGAGATATAGCCATGACGGATTAGAAGGACCTTAAAATAACATTCCCAGTCCTGCACTGAAAAATGCTGATTCACCCAAAAACAGAGAGATAATGTTTCAACTTTCCTCACTACAACACAATTTGCTGGTTCCTTCAAGGCACCTTTTCACCAAGGAGTATTACAGGTTCAGTACAAAGCCACACAACAACCACAAAACAAGATTTCCACAAGAACTGTCTGCATGATGCTCTTTACCCATCAAAAGATAAAAACACTCTCCAGAAAACAAACTAATATTTTAGAGCTGGGAGGAAGCGAAAGCATGGACCATCAGCGGACCCCCAAGGACCAGGTTAGGAAACATCGTTTAAGATAATCAATGAACGAGATCTTTCCTGATGATCTCCGAAAACCAGGTTCACAGGACACAACCTGTCATTTATTACAAATGAGAGGTAAATATAACAAACAAACAAACCTTAGAGGCTTTTTTGCAGATGATGTGATGAGACGTATTGATTTTACATGCTTTTGTTAGCATTTTAAAACTGCTGATGGCAGTGCTATAAGATGTGGAATTAAAATTAAAGTAAAAATGAGAGACAGGCATTATGAAAATAAATGCGTAGTCAGGCATTTTCCCCCAGAGGCACGTAACAGCAGAGAGGGGAAATTCCTTAGAGAGACTGACAAATATCCATAAAAAAATAAGTACAATTCCACAAAAGTGCCAAGAGCAAAAAATATTAACTTAACCTACAAAATAAATGGCAATTTGGAATCAATAATCTCTACATATAGAACTCAAGTGAAATATTCTGTAATGCCAAGTGGGAGGCAGCAGAAAGAGACTCATTGTGTATTAGAGAGGCTCTCATTCCCATCGCTGACTGAACACGAAACTAACCAGCTAGTACAGAAATACAACAATCGGCAAACGCGCGAGTGTGCAGACAGCAAGGATAACATTTACAAGAGGAAATCACTTTGCAGGAATGAACTGAACACAAAACACACTGAAACTATTAGCATAATTGCGAAAGACACAAAATGAATTTTAAAAACACAAACAGTGGAATTAACAGCATCAGAAGGTGAAATGTAAGAATAAATGTTAGTTTTGACTCAATACAGATAAAGATGGACTGAAGGACCGGATGCATCTTACATCTGCAACTTCAGCCAAATGGCACCCTCTGCCTTGAAATGTAACACTTAGAGAGAGCTTTACAGTTTACCACTGATCTCAGATGCGCATCATTACCCCAAAATAATTAAACGGTACATCTCCAAAGAACGGGCAAGACAGGGATTACAAGGAGAGCTGAAAAACTCACAGAAAAGCAGCTTGGGGTGTTGTACCCCATATGGAAATATCATGTAAAATAAAGATCTGCATTAAAATAACGGTAAGGCTTTTTTATCCATATACAACTACATAAGAAAAACCACTCAGCAATATATTGCTTTCTTATTAGGTGGCACTTTACCTACATTCACATTCATATAAACAGAATGCATTTTAGTAAATCACACCAAGCATCTTCTGATCAATTTCGATTAAAGCTAAATACAAATGTTTTAAGGATTTTGGGCAGATACTTTTCTTAATCGAAGTTACAGTCATGACACCAATCTAAGACATTTATAAATAATTTTTTAGAATCCTGAAATTCTAAAGCATGTTCCTTACCAACTGTTAAAAATGTACTTAACGTCTTATAGTGTGATACTCATTAATAATGTAAATGTATAGTCAGATCGAGCACAGTGAATTGAAAAAGACCCAAAACACAATATTCGGCTGTACAGGATGTGCACCTTAGCGCACAGCCTCGGCACCGGACCCCAGACCCACGCAATGCTCACCTATACTGCGCAGCAGCGCCGTGCGTAAACCCAAAGTAGTTGCCGGTAGCCATTTTGGCATCTTCACCTAGCCGGCTGGGCACTGCGGAAAGACGGATGCATGAAAAATGACCACTCGGCGAGACAGCCCAGCTAGCCGGCATTGCAGTGCGGGGTCTCAGTCGGCACACCGAGACGCCTCCCGGAGGATGCATTCATCTCATCTTTCCTGTCACTCACAAACCTCAGTACGCGATTTTTATATCAATTTACGTTTCACATTTATGCCACATAAATGTTTATAAGCATTTAACTCACCGTAGGTGAAAGAGACCACAGGACATATGGGTATCATTGGTTTCCTGCTCTCCAGCGCACTCTGACTCCTAACCCCTTTCTTACTCGCGGCGCGCCGCGGCGTCGCACAAGAAATGGTTCAGCAAGAAAAGGCGCGCATGCGTATTGCGAGTTTGAAGAAAATCTGGGAATTTCAAAACGATCTATTTTTTAACCTAGATTCCGTATAAGCGTGTCTGATACAAAACACATTATGTTAAATTGCCTAATATATCGCAACGTTATATCATATTATTAATACCACAAATTTTATTTTTTTAAAGCTCAACACAAGTACACAAGTGGTTGTTCGTTTGTTAGAATGGGATCCGTGACGTATGGCATAATATTGAACACTTCTTCAATTTCTTCCTGTAGATTATGAAATACATGTCTTTGTCCATTCCCAGGTCTGTAATGGAATTAAAAATTGGCCCTGAACTTTGAATGGCCCCATGATAACATTTGCTGGGAAAATGCCTGGTGTGCCAGACGGCCATCGCAGCCCTGTCTCTGTCCAGCATATATTTCCTTATCCATATTCTACTTACTATTATCTCCTTATCCTAGTTGGGGTAACAGGGGTCTGGAGTCAGTCCCAAATGACATAGAGCACAAGGCTTGAGTAGGATTCCAGTCCATCACAGGGCACATACAAGCACACACTATGATCACCTTATACCAGAATCAGAATCCTTTTTATTAGCCAAGTATGTTTCCATACAAGGAATTTGGTGGTGCTTTTAGAAGACATAACAAAAAACATAAAACAATTGTCAATGGTATGTACAGAAAGTAATACACACTAGATTGGCAATTGTGTACTGTGATAATTATATGGTAATTATCAACAGTAGCAGTAATGATTATATGATTAAACATGCAATATGTATGTATATATATAATAATAATAATTGTAGTATAAATATAAAACTATATGAATATAAACTGTATATATGATATAATAAATTAAAGGGTTCTTAAATAGTACAATTATTAAGTAGCAGCCAAGTCAACTTATATGTAAGATATAGTAATTGTATGTGTTGGAAGAAACCCACGTGACACATGTGATCTTTACACAGACACGCACAAACACAATCCTGTATATGTGAGGCAACGGTCCTACCGACTGAATCACAATGGATATATTTCTGGGTCCATCCATCTTACCATATGCCACATACAGTTTTACTAATACATCCATCCTCTATAATGCTGAAAGAGAATATATGCAAAATGTGTTCCGCTATTTTAAGTCATCAAATTATGTTGAAGTACTTTACTGAATGTATGTAATATAAAATACAACATGTTAGTATTTACAATGTGAAGAAACCTGAGTGCTAATCAATTGTACTAATGTGCTGCTGCTAATCAATCTTTAAAAATGAAAATGACGTATAATTTATTTTGGTGTTACTGTGGAATGTCCATAGAAAAATTAATGTTGGAAATGATAACGTTTTACATTAAATCACTTCATGTTAAACATCAATTCCATTGTTATCCAATGCACAGTTTCCTCCAAGTTTAAAAGTGCCTAAAATAATCTTTGCTGAACACAGTTATACATGTACAGATTAAACAAAGGCACAGAAACAACCCACTTCATAAATACTGTGCATAAAGCTAATTACGCCATTGTAGCTACGCTCACGCCATGAAAAGACCGCAGAACTTAATTTCCCATGAGCAATGTTTAAGCACGTGACCCACAGTGGCCAATGGCGTCCCAGCTCTGAAAAAGTGGGTTAACGTCTGCGGGAAAGGCTGAGCGGCGCGCGTGAACACCATCTCAGACAGCAGCACTATTACTCTCATGTAAGTAGGAATGATATTATATTTTTATTTTTAAAAAACTGTCATTAAGACGAGGGTAAAAGTGTGAAAATCATGCAAACCTGTTTAACAAAAGCAATCATCAGCTACGCCACCGCGAAATGTATTTCTACGGCGTTTGTTGAAGATGCGCTCTCCGTCTTCCTCTTCTCCTTTCTGCGTGTTTAGATAGCTTAACCTTATCGTAGCCTAGCCTAGCATAGCATAGCATAGCATAGCCTGCCCAAGAAGAACGTGCTTCCGCGGCACCGCATCGTCTCTGCTCGCAGCCCACCCTGCCTCACAAACCCCGGCCATCTGCTCGGATCTGTGCGGTCGTTCAGACGCGGCGAGGAGGCGCAGTGGTCGGCTGCCGGAGGAAGCCCGCCCTGTCTCGGCGTCTCTGTCTCCTCGCGCGCGTTGCCTAGGCCGGCCACGAATGGCGTAGCAGAAAGATCTGCTAGAAGGCTGTGACAAGGGCAGGTCTTCATTTTAGGCGATGTCTCAATGCCGAAAATTCCATTTGAGGATTCTTCTTCTTCTTCTTCTTCTTCTTCTTATTATTATTATTATTTGCATTGCTTCGATGCAAAATATCCATTATCATTTTCTGGGTCTTTGATTCGGTTTTGCTTAG
>JAABNX020000046.1:4855175-4865399 GCA_015163995.2 Mormyrus lacerda
AGGCTGTGACAAGGGCAGGTCTTCATTTTAGGCGATGTCTCAATGCCGAAAATTCCATTTGAGGATTCTTCTTCTTCGTCTTCTTATTATTATTATTTGCATTGCTTCGATGCAAAATATCCATTATCATTTTCTGGGTCTTTGATTCGGTTTTGCTTAGCAAGGTGCTGTGACGAAACAATTTTAGTACCTGTAAGTGACTAGCTAAATGTACACGCAGGTAACCAATAGGTATTTGATGCAACTGGGTTCAGTTTACATGTATGTGCTATAGAAAAATGACACCCCTACCCATCACTTGGATAATTATTTTTCAGTGATGCTACTCAAAGTGTATAGGTGGTGTTTATTTCTATAATTGTCTGACCCATCTTTGTTCAGCCAGTCAGTTTTCACCTTTGAAGGAATCGATCCTTGCGGTATCTTAACCTTTTCAGGACCTTCATGGACTAAGTGGAATCATTTTAATTATTTACAATCATTTAATGAGCTTTCTATATCTTGTCAAGGCTGAAGAGATCTGTTCTGACTGTGATATCCAGATCTAGGAATCCGTGCAGGGAAAATTAGGGTTTGTCATTTGGTTTCTGGATGGTTTCTCAGTGTGGAAGATGAATCGTCTAGATGAGAGGCCAGCAGGTGACTCCTTGTTCCCCTCGACTAAACCATTCTGCCCTGTTTGTTTCAGAATGCCCAAATCGAAAGAGGTGCTGTCGTCGTCCTCCTCTGGCAGTGACTCAGACAGTGAGGTCGAAACAAAGGTGCGGTTCCCCGTTTCACGCAGCGCCTGGCAGCCCTGATCCGTACCTCTACACAGCTTTCCAATGCCATTCCTGTCTTAACATGCGAGCTCTTAACTGCCCTGACCGATTGGGAGTGTATCTGTTTCAGAGGGTCGTGTTTCTCGGCTGCTGCTGGGTTTACACTCATGCAGACCGTATGCATTCTTGCAGGCGAAGAGGAAGGCTCCTGCAGCGCAAGAGAAACCAGCAAAGAAGCAGAAGAGTGGCGAGAGCTCCCGGGCAGGTGGCCCCTCCAAAGGTGGCAAGAGCAAGGATGACAACATGTTCCAGGTGTGCACTGCACAGCTCAGTAGGTTTGGGTTATATACCCAGAATGTAGTGGGTTCAAATCCCATGACAGGCAGAATAATCAAATTTTGTTTTGACCCATTAAACATTGAATAAGTTGCTTTGGAGAGAATGTTATAGGCCCTGATGGTCCACTTAAATCAGCACCGTGATATTTCTACCTATATGTGGTGCACATTTACCCGGAGCAATGTGGCCATGTGCCCTTGTACCTAAAGGGATTTGCCTAATGCTCTGAAATTCCGTAAAACATGTGTTAGTGTTTTCATCAATGTTGCATTATCAAGGCTTTAGCCACTGATTAACACTCCCCCCCCCCCCTCGGGTGCATATGTGCCATTTGTCTCCTAGATTGGGAAGATGAGGTATGTCAGTGTCAGGGACTTCAAAGGCAAAGTGCTGATCGACATCCGTGAGTACTGGATGGATCAGGAGGGAGAGATGAAGCCTGGCCGTAAAGGTAACTGTCCCGTAAGGCACCTGGAGAAACTCCCACTCTGGCAAGAATCACCTGTAATGAGATACTGCCTATTTTGCAGTATCTCTTTCAGAGTGTAGTGTTTCTTTACTGCTGCTGGGTTTACACTTGTATACATCATAACTGGCCAGTACGTGTGTAGTTATGCAGGTGTGGCTGATGCATTAGAGAAAACCAAGAAGCTGAACCACCTTTCTTGTGTGAAATTAGGGATGGTGGGACAGTAAATGTTTATTTTGATTGTGCTTGTAATTTGGTTTATTGCAGCAAGAAACATTCACTATAGTACATTATTCCTAAAAGAAACAACTGCACATGGGTGACCTTCCTCCATTTTGTACATTTCCAGGCATTTCCTTGAATCCAGAGCAGTGGAACCAATTGAAGGAGCAGATCTCTGAAATTGATGACGCTGTGAGGAGAATATAAGCTTTATAGCCACAAGATGGTGCTGTTTAGTTCTTCCTTTAGTGTTTTTAGATTTTACCACCAACCTTTACACTGACGTACAAGTGTTTTATAAAGGACTGATTTTTTTAAAAATGACTGGCGTGTTTTGCAGTTAATTTGACCTTTAACATTTTATGCATGTGCCCTGTAGTGCGTTCTGTGCAACAGCAGTGGTGTGTTGTGTGCGTGTGCAAGGGCCGCTCAAGTTTGTGGGTGGGGAGGTTGATCGAGGTCCCAGGCTGTGTAGAGGAGGTCTCGTATCAAATAAAGGCTACATAATTATTTTAGGTTTTGATGTTCTATTGCGTGTCGACTCCCAGTCCTTGTGCCTGCATTTTCTGGAGTGAATATTGAGACGCCTTGCAGCTGGGGACGGTTGTGAATTAAAATGGTGGTTGAGAGTTTGTGTTCGTTACTCAAAAACGGCACCAAAAGCAGTTGGCATTAACCAGGAAGGTAAGCATAGGTGCCGGATGTTTTGTGGCAGAGATGCACAGGAACAAAGGCTGGTGGAGTCTGTTGGAGGATTTCAGCGTTTTTGCACGACTGCATTGATGAACCAAGTAGGTCAACAGTTTCCGTTGCAGTTTCCTGCTGACTTTCGGTCGTGTACCTAATGAGGTCTGCTGCTCTTTCATAATGTTTGGGTTACTTAATCCAAATTAGCCCCCCGACCAAAACACAGTCCAGATGCCACACAGATAGTAAAATGGGCATGTTTGTATTTGGGTTATCATTAGGGCAGATATTTCAATTAAGTCTTTCAATTGCCAATGCGTTTTTAAAAAATTTATAAACTTGTATTTAATTCATTCATTCATTTTCCACTGCTTAGCTAGGGTTGGGTCACGGGGGCAGCAGTCTAAGGACTGACCTCCCTCTCACCAGCCAGCTCTAGCTCCTCCAGGGGAATAACCAGGCATTCCCAGTCCTGCCCATAAATATTATCTCCCCAGTATGTCCTGGGTCTGCCCCAGGGTCGTCTCCAGGTTGGACATTCCCAAAACGCCTCCCCAGTTAGCCGTCCAGGAGGCATCCTAGATAGATGCCTGAACCACCTCAACTGACTCCTTTCAACGTGGAGAAACAGCAGCTGTACTCTGAGTCCCTCCCGACTGTCTGAGCTCCTCACCCCATCTCCAAGGCTGAGCCCAGCCATCCTGCAGAGGACGCTCATTTAAGCCACTTGTATCCACGATCTCTTCTTTTGATCACTACTCAGAACTCATGACCTTTGGTGGGGGATAGAACGTAGGTTAACATCTGCATCTTAGTTCACATTCTGGGTGTGCTAGGTGAGTGCTCTTCATTGGTTATTCAGTGTTTATATAGAGACCTGAGAAATACTAACTAGCTGCACAAAAAACTACAAGCAGGCTGTTATAACGAACATGTTCATGGTGTGAAGGTTAAAATGTCTGGGAATTTCTTGTCATACCTGCATATACATGGTACGTTCATATGTATTTCCTTTTATGAAAAAGAATGGCCATGCATTTTAACCATTATACCACATATGTGTACTTTTCTACCAGTTTCCGAGCTACAAGCTGTGATCAGAGGATTGTTTATAAAAATCGTCTTGCATCCAGACTGGTAAGACTTGATTGGTATAGTTCTAAAACGTGGTCTTTCTAAAACTGACAGGAATCTTTACACCAACGATTCTTACTGGGTTTTAACCGTATCTGCAAAAATGAACATAAAATGAACATAAAAGAGCAAATATCTGTTTTTAGTGGAGTTATGACCACAAGATGGCAGCCTTTGGGCAGTTTTACATGTACATATTGTAACGCCAGATGGCGCTATGTGTTTCTCATAACAGTTTTACCTGTTTAGAAAATTCAGAAATAAACAGGAGTGCTGAAACTAACAAAGGAAAGTCTTTTTTATGGCACAATCTTTTAAGAATGTATGTCAATCCATCTGGTCACAAGTTCATGCTTATTGATTATTTGATTTTTGATGTCTAGAAAGAGCATTAAAAAAATTTCAACGATGAAGCTCTGTTGCGACTTTTTTTTAATTCTTCCTGAGGTTTGTCGTGTTTCTGTATCCTATAGGCAGTTACATGGGTGCTGGTCAAATAAGAGAGCCCCAACCCACAAGTCTGCCTTTACTTCCAGTATCTAATCATTACAATGCATGTAAGTGATTTGGAGCATTAGTCCACCGGCTTATTAAAACAAAATGAAGTGCTATTGAAGGCTTTAAACAGCAATCCAAATTTAATGAGGACTGTGTGCTGAAATGTCAGTCTGAGGCAAAGTGTCTATGGTTATGTAAACTAGAGATTATATCACAAATATGCGGTGGACCCCTTAAAGTATGTGCTGCAGAGCCCCCCATATTCGTGTATGAGGTTTCGGGAGTTCAGGCAACCTGCAGGCACCTGAAGAGCTGGGGTCGCAGCACGAGCGCTGGCTGTTTTGAAAGGCTGCCTTTCTCAGTAAGAGAACGTTTCAACAGAACGGATTTTATGATTGACTTAGCAACGTGAAGTGCATTACTGGGGTTGGGGCGAGCAAATGTGTTGAAATGGCTCAGGTCGCCGGTGCCTCCGATCTTGACTGCCTCACATCTGCTTCGGTTTGAGCCCCGCAATCACAGTTGCTCTTTGAAGTCTGTATTTCTTTTTTCCTTCTCTCATTTTTTTTAAGGTTGCCGTTCATGTCATTGGAAGCCTGGCATGAAACATCTCTGTTTGCTACCTTATAGTCAGCACTCTGGTTATTTATCAAAAGCGGACAGATTTTAAGGGGCTCTTCATTAGTCCCTGTTTTAAAATGACACAAGAAGTGAGTGGAATGTATTTTAAAAAACCAAACAACAAAAATTTCTCAGCACATGATGGATTGCTCATCTTTCCAAGGTTTTGCCTGATCGCGGCTCATGTAAAACGTGTTGGTTCATGGAAATATTGCATTTTTCCTTTGAAATGTGGAATACTTATTGATTATGACCTGTTCACAAGGATTCTGTATGACTCATAGGCAATTGGCTGATTGGTTAGGCTCTTTAAACCATCATACTGCAACAATGGGGGCATTGTATCAGAAAATGTAAAACCCTGGGGAGAGTTAAAAAAAAATAATTGGCCCTGATGGGATCCTTCATCTCCAACTTGGGCACTTTTAGGCGATATTTTCCATAGATTATTCAGATAACACATTTTCCATATGAACCAATTTAGGACTATCTTTGGGGGGAAAGCCAGCATTTCAGCAAGGCAATTTAGGCCCTTAGGGTATTGCAATCACTATCGAGAAATTTTTAAATTAGTCAAATTATGGATATTAACGTTCCCAAATATGTGAATGTATTTCTTAAAAGAAAGTGGAATTATTTAACATTGCCTCAAAATGTGCAGTATAGGAAATGTTTTAAAGAAAAGTATGACTTACAGCAAGGTAATGAAAACAAATATATCAAGTTTTTATGACAATGTTAAAGTTTATGAGAAGTAAAAGCTGTTCAGTAACGAGGCCTTAGTTGTTCAGAAGGTTGTATCTAGTATTATCTGATCAGACAGGAGCCCAAAACTTTGATGGATTTGAGATGTCAGGGGATAATTTCAGCAGTGGAATACTGAAATGACTTGTCAGCCTGGGGGTGTGATCTTTCGGACTGACTGCCGTGTTCGTGTCTATCTCGGAAGCATTTAATATCACACTCCAGTTTGATGCATAAGTAGTGTGGAATTCCCTGTGTCAGGAAGCTTCCTCCATATAAACCACATAACACGCGAGTGTAGAATTCCATCCCCTAGCGGGGCTGAGACGTTTGTGCCACTGCCAGTTCTGCCATGCCTGATCGCATTCAGTGACGCATGTTCAATGGCTCTATTGTTCTTGCTTCCAGCTAGGTAACAGTGGCAATTCGTCATGCTGCAGTTTGCCATGCGATGGTAACAATGGTAACAGGTACAATATGGAGGAACGCTTGTCATACCCAGACCAAGAGGCTAGTATGATTTTCCATTCAGCTGGCTGAAGCAAGATCTGACGAATGTAAGGTGAAGCCAAAATTTGTGGTGTCGTATGCGTCGTGTGATCACACTGGGGTCCTGTGTAGGGGTCTCAAACATCCCCACTGCCTCACAGCTGTTGATGTTGGCCAGGGTCTGCTGTGGAATGCAGTGGACTGTCAGCTGCACCTCAGCTGGGGTGGGGCCAATTCACTGGACACACTTCCTGGGCCTGCCGGGAAGGGGGGGGTGCAAATCTGATTGATGACACAGACACCTTATGCTCACGTGGTATTAGAATCCAAGGCATCACAAAGGTGAATTTATGAGTCCATGATTTTTCTAATAATATGTTTGATCACCGCCGTGTCTGTGTGTATGACCCTCATTTTACTGCAAGAATATGCCAGAAAAATGACTAAGTAGTTACTATGTGCCTGTTCCTTAATCAGGAGGTTCCAGCAAAATGGCGGCGCTCTCGTCCATCAGAGGATGCATCCATATGTCACATGGACCTTGAACAGACAAGTTCTCAAGATTCTTCTGAGAAATCCAACTCGTTTATATCGTGATTCATTTTGTGGCTTTTCTCTTCTCTTCTCTTCGGTCTGCTGTGGTGAGACGTGGGGTCATTCATGAATTGCTCATACTTTCAAGAAATTATTCCTTAGATTCTGCACTGCATTAGATCTCAGTATCAAATGCGCACTGCTACTTGTTTTATCTCAACTAACAAACTGAATTTGTGAGCCCAGAAGAGCTGCATCATGATATACATTGTGTCACTGGTACCCACTTCCCGTTTATCCATAAACTCTCGCTTTTAGCATACACTGAACTCCTCTTTGAGAACTGTGGAGTTTGCAAACTACACATAATCTCAGACTTGTTTTATTAGCAAATACTGAGGAAAATAATATTTGATGTCAGTAGACACTAGAATCTTGTGTAAAGTGGTTTCTGTCCTTCTATGCAGCTGTATATTTTACTGGAGCAGTTTAGGTTAAGTACCCTGGTTGAGGGTTTGAGAGCACCCCCCCGTCCCCAGACTTTAGCGAATCAGTTTACGTCCTTACTGTTCATAACTGTTTTTGGAGGAGCCGTTGTGGGTGTAGGCAGCTCGGTGCTTAGTGCTGTAGAGTAGCACTTCCGGGGTCGTGGGCTGGAATCCCGGTTCTGTGTGTGTAGAATTTGCATGTTTTCCCCATGTCCATGTGGGTCTCCACTAGACATCCTGGTTTCCCCTTGAGGACTCATGTCCCAGAGCTCCCTAAAGCATGTAAGTGTGTGAGTAGCATTGCCGTCGAATCCAGGGTATCCTCTGTTCTGAGCTTCCTGTGACAGGCCCCAGGCTTCCTGTGACTCTGTAAGGGTAGGTTCAAATGGATGTTGGGTGAACTGTGTGAAATTTAGAATGAAAGCAGCCTCAAAGACACTAAGTGAGTCAGGCCAGATAAGAAAGGAAACTGCAGTTTTGTCTGAAACTAATGTCACGTTGGCACATTTTTGTCTATTAATGCATCCAGTAAACAATTTATTATGTAAAATTATAATCATCCCACGCTGTTTTTTTCGGTAATCCCTTAATGACTTGATAAATCAGATCTGAAAATTGGTTACAAATGTATAAAAACCACAGCAGTCTTGGGGTTAATTGGGCCCAGGTTTCCTAATCAAAGGCACATTTTCAGCACGAATCTCATCCTGTGTTTTATCAGAAGATCATTGTAAACAGGAAATGTCCCAGAGTCCCTGAAATTAGCCATCAATAAGCTTATATCAAGAAACAGATCAAGCCCATCCCTAAATATGCCTTATCCAAAGAAACATACATATCTAATAATTGAATCCAGCTGCATGGCTATTTATTCATTAATTAGAGGGTTTTATAGGATTTTCTCCTATTTTCTTCTTTTATTTATGAGCTTTTTTCAAGCCCCGTTCTTCCTTTGTTGTTCATAAATGATTCTGTTTCATATTCAGTTATGTTCCGTCCTGCTTGTTGACAGCGAGCTCCCCACAGGGCCGTCTCCCGCAAATTGCCGCTCGCCACCCGAGGTCACGCTGACTTCACACTGCTTCCCTTGGTGCTTCGCTTGGTGGACCGGCACCAGGTTCATGTTGCGGTTGTTGAACAGTGGAGATAGGATGTGGGTTCAGCTGAACAGTTTCAACTAATTTGATTAGGATGGACTCTTGTGAGCTGCATCTCCCAGTCGCTTCCTTGGAGATCTGCGGACAGACCGTGATTTTTGCTCCCACAAATGCAACTATTATTTTAAATGCACATAGAAAATAATGTCAACACCAGCTACAGCTGCTTTGAAGGCATTTAAATCCTGTATGCACTGTTATTTCTAAAAAAAAAAAAAAAAAGCAAAAAATTGGTTTCATAAACCGTAGTTAATACAAAACTCAAAGATGTGATAGAGCAGAAGTATGTGCCAATGTCTTGTGTTATTGCAGCTCTATAGGACATACTGGATCTGCAGTGGATTACAAAAATATATATTCTGCAACAAAAAAACATAATTTCTTAGAAGTCATATGTGAATACATGCAGAGTTTTGTGGGGCGTTCAGGATTCTTTGGTCTAAATCACCTCTCTCTCAGAGAGGCAAGGTTTAATGGTATATTTCTTTTATCTCCATCAGAAGAACAAATTTTTCACAAGTCCACTACACACCCACTAGAGCTAGCCATAAATACACTGGATTGTTGTGTTTTCAAAACGTTTGACACATAAGTGTGTGACCTGACCAGCAGCGTCCGCAGATTTAATAATACCCTTTGTGATTTATAGGGGAATAAATTTTAAAAGCTCCTTGGTCAAATTCCCAAGATAAACTCCTAATCTGTACCGCTCGCCCTGAACTAGCTGCGTAGATGATACGTCAATGTGAAATGCAATTATTTGTTGTCAGAAAGAAATTAAATGCCTGGATTTCTAATTCATGCATTATAATTGGTTAATCATGAAAAGTTTGCTTCCTGTGCAAAAAGACAACACAACACACATGGCGTCCAGCTCAGAGGGGACTGGGTAAATAATCACGATTGATAAGGCGGCCTATAGGCGCAGCGTTTGGCGTGCAGGCGCCAAAGCTGGTCTGTGAGGAAATGCTGCAGATGGAGCGGGGATCTGTGCCACTTCGCGCTTGCCTGCTGCGCTAACGAGCCTCTCAAACGCTGAGTGCCCCCGGCCAGCATTACTGCTTAGGTGGAGAGTTCCTCTTCTCCCATCCTTAGAAAGTTTAATACATGGAGCATGTTGGACTCAAATGAAGCCCTAATGACTTGGGGAGATTTTTAATGTCTCCACCGGGGGGCCAAATCTGAATCCGCAGGTTAGAGGAACTACAACCATGTTTTGCAGGACAATTTGGAGACATAATCTGGCTTTATATAATTGTTCTGTTCCGAAAATCATTACTTTTACAATGTTGAATTCTTTTTTATTTGTGTATTTAAAATGCTTAACATGCAGTGTCGTGCCTCTGAATTTGACCCTTATACTTATCCCTTTCTTACATAGGTCTAGTGCTTTAACCTACTTTAGGTTCAGACTTTATTACTATATTTCCAATAGCATTTGTAGTACTTGTTTATTTCTTCAGTGTTTTGTGAGCAAATTGAGTCAGTTATTATTATTATTATTATTATTATTATTATTATATCAGTTCCTACTAACAATAGAGAGGCACTAAGCCAGTATGTCTGGGTGTTGCATTCACAGATTTCCCACTCTATCAAACACACACACTCAACACAGCTGAATAAAGAATACCAGGTGTGGATATACAAGTTTAAAAATATTTTAAAATTGAAAATTATTAAATTACAAATAGTTCTTCTGATTTGCGCAAATGCCTTCTGTCGGCTACTTCTGCACATTGATGCGTTAAACTACTTGGCAGCCTGAAGACGTTGTTTGCCCCAGAGTGTCTCTCCACCCACTCCAGCCAAATGGAAAAAGACATGTAAAAAATAATAATGTGGCGTTGCTTGGGGTTGCTGAGGCACGGCGGGTCATGGCCGCTTTCCCGCGCGGCGGCCCAGACCGCAGGGAGCTGCAGCTTCCTTGCCCCCATCACGCTGGGCTCTGGCTTCTATTAACCCGTTTGTTTTTACATGCCTGCGCACTCCTGCTGCCATGCCCCAGTGTGTGTGTGTGTGTGTGTGTGTGTGTGTGTGTGTGTGTGTGTGTGTGTGTGTGTGTGTGTGTGTGTGTGTGT
>JAABNX020000046.1:4870871-4888641 GCA_015163995.2 Mormyrus lacerda
TTTTTTTTACGTGGTCAGCATCGCGGGCCGCATTTGCATTTGTGACGGGCCGCAGGTTGAGAACCACTGGGTTAAGAACATATGTTTATAATGCAAAAAGTGTCAGTTCAAATGCCAGCTGAACTAAAGTCATTGTACCTTTGAGCTAAAATAAGAAACAAACCCATAATCGAGAGACACATAATGGAAATACTGATTTAATGGGTAGGGGATGGGTGATTACTCAGGGCAGGTATCCCATAAACATAAGGGCTACTTAAATGAATAAATGGCATTATTATTGTGTGCGTCTCATCAAAATGGAGCTGCGGTAATAACAAGAGATTATGGGTATTATGAAAGAACAGTCTTCATGTGTTTCGAATTATCTTTCAGTTTTTCGTTCATGAGGTAAAATGGTGCCACAAAATCAAATATATGTTTTACTCTGGAAGAACAATTCCTGTTTTTTATGTTGGAGACTAGGACTTTTGCAGTTAAATAATAGGAAATTTTTCTTTGTAACATTTATTATGTAATCTTGGGTCAACAAATGAGTGGACTTTTCATTTTTGTGTATCCAGTGACATCATATGCACATCCTGCAGTTTAAATAAAAGTGAAAATACATAGTGTAAGTATTATATAAGCCATTGTGGGGATTGTATTTTTTACTCATCCTGCCAAAAAAAACTCCCATCTATGTTTTGGGGACTAAAGCAATTTCATGACAAAAAAAAAAACAGCAATATTGTGTTCTCAGAAGCAATTCTGTATTTGTATTTTACTCCAGAACGCCTTAATTTTATGAATTTCTCAGATTACTCCAGAAAAAGTACATTATTTCACCTTCTTAAACAACTGAGTTGAAACCTATTATATGCCTGACCATTTTTTAATAATAGGAGATTTGTTTCCAGTAAAAAGAGCCAAGACATTCGAGGTGTGTCTGTCAGCAGTACAATACTTCTCCAGTTTGGCCTCCATTCTATTCGCAGGTCAACAGCTGTTTTTTCCATGGCCCATTCCAGCCTTGTTGTATGTGAGAAATACTTTAAAATACATTATTATTTCTGTATGAAAACTTGCATTACTATTCTGTCGGTAGGTTTCAGCCTGGTATTTTCCTGTAGAACTCTGTCTACCTGGGATCCTTTGTAGACTCCTCCTCACGTGAATGTATCTTGGCCGATTGTAAGCTTTCAACTCACTAGCCAAACCTTTCATGTTATATATTACACAGAGTGGTGTTGTACACAGTGACATCCTCTTTGGTGGCGGTAAGGCTGCTGGGTCTGATCTCGTGGTCGGCAGACTGGTTTAACCATTGAGCACCCGAGCAAGACCCCTAACCCCAGGCACTCCAGGGATGGACTCAACTTTCTGAACTGGATGTCGCCTTGGATAAAAGTGCCTGTTGAATAAACATAAATAACCTTGGGGTACTCCACATTTTTCCATATACCAATGCATTCCATTAGCCCTGGCAACCAAGATGTTGTTAACACAGTGAAATTTCACTTCATTTCATTCATAACACGTGATTTATTGGAAGAATTATACAGGCACGCTAAAGACGGCATGAGGCAAACAGGCAGACTGAAATAAAGAGCCGGAAGAGATGGAGGAACAGAGACAAGCTGGGAACTGCTGCTGTTTGGAGGGGGGAGGGGACAGCAGGAGACCAGAAACCAGTTAGGCGAAAGTGACATTGTAACGCCAGAGATGAGCGTCAACTTACCTGACAGTTTCTCATTAATCGGAGGATGACATCAAATGACCTTCAAAAAAAATAGAAAACATTATGTTGTATAAAGTGCACTGCTAGGACAGTCCATAACAGGCTCCTAGAAGCAGGAGTGTATATATATTTCAGTATGAGCATTTGTTTATCCTAACTCTTTCTATTGCGATTTAGCATCATCTCTGAGATTACTGTATGTAGCAGTAGAATTACCTATATAGAAAGAAAAATCTTCCTTTTCCTTAATGTTATAACGTTATTTAAAACTCAGATATTATTTGACAGAAGGTGAAGTTTTTCCATATATCCAACATAATAAACAGTAACTGCAAAAATAAGTTTTTAAATACTGCACATTATCAATTCAAACGTAGCAGACAGAAAAAAAATATCTACCATACTAAATAAACAAAAAATGCTACTGGCTCCACACTGGACTTCCTGTCTGTCAGTGGATGTAGAGTGATGTCATTTCCAGGCCCACAGTGAACTTCCTGTCTGTCAGTGGATGTGTCTCACAGTGGATGTAGAATGATGTCCTAGCCTACCACTGTGCAGAGGGATAATGGCCATGGACCAGCACCGGCCCATTAATCAGGGGTTGGGAACCCCTGCACTAAATGATTGTGGTCTTGGTTGTGTGTTTTGGATTAAATTCAGATTAAATTATACTCCACATTTCTCACCAGAAGTCCTGCCCTGGGTTTTTTTAAATCAGTCATTTTTACAGATACAAAAAAAAACTAATTTCGGAAGAACATCATGGTTATGTCGAGTTGCTTACATGGTTTAAAATTTAATTGTTTAAGCGAAACAGCTGGTGTTTAACGTGTCACCGGAGGGGTGCAGTGCTACCCTTAACTTTTAAGCTGTAGCTTAGCGTTTTTGTTTTCCAATATCCGACATCCTGCTTTTTCAAAACAATGCTCTCATTTTATTGTTGACTGCTTTTTGGCCAAAACGTGCAGCTCAACGGTCAGCTCCTGTGTTGCCAAGAGGAGGTAAAAAGGCCGAGGGCCAGAAAACAAACCCTAAGTGCTTAAAAAGGCACGTGGGGACTGGGGTGGGGGGGGATTAGGGGTTGCCAAGTTATTGTCATCAAGTCAGTTTTAAATGATTCTTTGTCTTAATGTCGCAGTTTCTTCCATCCCAAAGTATTGTGGTTGTTGTCTACAGAACAATATTCACCTGATTTGATGTTTTTTAAATGTCCTGAACTCTGTTCAATGAAGCATGATGTTGCAGTGTAATGGTGTAAATGCTGTTAATTTAGGTGGGTTTGAATGACATTAGTCTATGTTATCACAGTCATTTTTCAGGCTCTTGTAAAGGAGATCATTACATATCAGATTCCTCTGACAAGTTTTTGCTTTAGGTACTTTGTAGATTCTACGTTTTATTTGTTTAGCAAACACATTTGTCCAAGGTGATCACTGAGATCCCTCGAGTGCTTGGGGGGGCTCACTCTGCCAATTTTGGGATTTGAGCCGACAACCTTCCAAGCAAAAGAATAGCAGCCTAATGGTCAAAACCACTGAGCCACACAGTATTTCACATGAGGATCATGTCAAATCATAAAAGTCACTAGTGGATCCCCCCTTTACTTTTCCATTGCTTCTCCTCAGTAGGTACTTAAGACTCTAATGCTACCTGGTATTCAGGATGGCAGTTGAACTATGTTTAAAAGAACTGTATAAGAACTGATAAAGGAAAAGAAGCAAATGTATGAAAATGGCCTCAATTTTGGCAGGAACTGCAGCCCACTTAGCTGGTGTGTAAAGAAAGACCTGTGTCTGCTTCCATTTCAAACAAATGTCAGTGCTGTTATTGTTAGGCAAGAAAAATGTCCCATGGTAAATCCAGAAAACCTTTTAATTCCACAGCGATACCTGGCTGTGTGCATATAGTTTGGTGGAGCACGCCTTAAATAATCTGAAGCATTCTTAGCCCAAAATTGTCTGATTTTTTTTATATTCTTTTACAGTTTTCTGAGAAGTTCACATCTGTGCCTGTGTCAGTTCAAATCCCATTTTCCAGGTGGGTCCTTGAGCGAGACCCAAAATGGCTCCCGTGATACTGCCTGTCCCTGCTCTCTCAAAAATATACAATATCGACAAAAAACATGCTAGAATAACAAAACAGAAAAACACGGAAACTTCCTTTATGCTCATGCAGACACTACAGAAAAGATCAAAACACCTGCAACCTGTAAAAACAACATCACATTCCTTCTTATTCCAAGCTTGGCTTAAGGGAGCCTCTATTTATGGGACATTCACAGTTAAATGCCCTCCCTACACACACCTTAAGCATTACTAAGTGTGAGGTTAAGGAAAAACTCCTGTCAGATCCATCTCTTTGAATTGGAGCTTGTCCACCTCTTGATATTAAATGCGTGATCTTCTGGATGTCAAAATACCACTGTCAGCCTCGGAGCACAAAGGATGGCATTATGTGAAGGAAAGATAGATGGTGAGTAAGCAGTGTGAATGAGAGCCCTAAGAAGGAAGCACAGCAAGGCCCCTCCTCTGTGTGATTCACGATGTACAAATGTCTCCTGACTCTGTAACAGCAGTTTCCTGCTTTGTTGTAATGGGGCAGAAAGTTTTTGTCTATGTGTTTCGAGAGCTGGACTGTGAGAATTTGACATCCAGTCCTGACCAGTTAACCGCTGACTACTTTCCAGATTTACCACTGGGAAAATAGTCACAGTGTTAAATAGTCACAGTGACGCTGAGGATGGAATAAAGGTGCCCTTTGCTGGCTTGGAGAAGAACAGGGAAGAGTGCAAGAAAGAACAGCAGCCGTCACTGAGGAGAAGGAAATCAGTCGGATCAGATCTGAACAGATTTAACTGTTAACATTACAGCTAGTGCTTGTTTGGGACAATGCAGCTGAAACCTTCTCAGGGGTTCATTTCAACTTTTATCTGTCTTTTAAAACAATAAATAAGCCCTTTAGGCTGCTTGTAACAACATACATTTTATATGAAATGTTTTTGTTAAGGTGCCACAAAGTGTCACAAAATCAGGGGGCTACTTACTGTTTTTTTAAAAAAAATCTGGTATAAAAATGCAGCTTCATTTAACAGAAAAATGAACAGACGGCACTGAACCTGGCTATCATGGTTAACAGTGGGCATAGTGATTTGATTTGCTCTGGGCGTGTCAGTCACGCTTCGGAAAGGTCGCCACACCAGCAGGCATCTGCGCTTCCCGCCTGGGAGTTAAATCACTCCTTTGAAGGTGACTTTGAAGAAAATAAGCCTGCATGGTTTGCTAAGTAAGATTCATTAGGTATTTAAACAGCCAACAAAGTATGCAGATTTACAAGTGCAAGGATGATGAGTTATAAATACGAGCCGTGTCAGCAGTGAGATTATTACCACCCACCCCCCAATTGACTATCTAGCACAAGGTCACCGGGGGGGTATAGACTATCCCACGCAATATAGGGCACGAGACTGGGGACATTTCTTTGAACTGTGAGATGAAACTCACAGAGCATGCAGAGATCCCACACAAGCTGAATGCAAGTGGGATTTGACCTCACAACCCCAGAGAGGTGAGACAACAGTATTACTCACTATACCACTTCACCATACCGGTATCTAGTATAAAAACATTTCACTGCATTTGTGACAGTGAAAATCACCTTGAACTGGAATGTCTGTCTGTCTCTGTCAGTCTGTGGCATTTTGTATATGTGCTTCATTCCCATGGAGAAACTGGTCCAATTAGCAGTTAATTCTCCGCACAATTTTTACCAGCACATTTTTTCCCAGAGTACATCTTCGAAATAGGTGTTTCCTGCAAACTGAAGAAAATAGTTCTCGCCCTAATGTGCTTCATCCTAGAAAAAGTCTGATACTTGAAAATTATGAAATCTCTTCCTTGTCCCGAAATCAGGTTTGGTGACCTAAAAAATGTAATTAGCCCTGCAGCCAATGGAACAAAGAGTCCTTCTATGAAAATCTTTGCTAATTATGAAAATGATAAAGAACCTCAAAAGAACCATGATCCTTCCAGGACATACATGCACTGTGTTCGGTCTCTGGCCTGGACTTAAATGCACTTTCATGTTAATAACAGAAATTTCCACTTTTATGATAAGTAAGCGTTGTAACAGCACCTTATGTGATTCAAAGTTTCATCATTTATTACAGCTTTTCTTATAAGGGTCTTGATTCTTGGCCCTTTCGCGATGTGATTAATAATTTGATGGCACCATATATTAGCATATCAGACTTTTCATGAAACCGCTCACAGGGTTGCCTTGGCAGATGTCATGTGACCCTCCTGAGATCCTTGGGAACTGCGCAGGACTCGACATGACGGACGTGTGTGCCCTCTGCAACGGCATCATCCCCGCTGACATTCATCTCTCCCCCATGAACTTTGACATCTCTTTATTCTGCAGACATTTACGACCAAAACCAGCATACCAAGTGTGGCAGGTAATGCCTAACAACCATACAGTTGTTGAGGAGCCGTCTTCAGTACCAGTGCTGCTAGAATGAGCTTCCAGGGAATCATGGGACCAAAAGCTGTGTAAAACACTGCCTAGAGCAGGGCTCCCAAATTCCGATCCCGGAGAGCCAAAATCCAACACAATTTGCAGATTTCCCACTCCAAACACCCCTACTAAACTCAGTAATTAGCTGATTAAGATGTATTTCAGCAAGGAAACCTGCAAACTGTGTTGGATTCTGGCCCTACATGAGCAGAAGTAGAAAACCCTGCCCTTGGGTCTAACATCAGAGAAGCTATAGACTCGTCATTGAGGGAATGATTCTTAATGAGCATTAAGAAATTAAAGCTGTTAAGAAAATTAAGTCCATGTATCATTTTATTACACAATGAGTCCTTTGTGGATTTTTGAGAAATTATCATTATTATTATTTTATTTATTGCATTTCCAATGGCCAATACAGGGTCATGTCACTGTCACACTCATCGAGAGGTTTACCATACGAACACCTCTCCTAATTCCCCAAGAAACACTGAGCAAATTACACAATGCCAGAGGAATCAGGAAAAAACTAAGTATAAATATTCTGCAAACATCTGTGTGCTTGAGTTCTCTCTATATGTTTCTTTGTGTATTCCTTAGAAAGCTGTCATCACCCTCTCAAATTGGACAAAGTTCATTGTATTAATAACACTTGTGAAGATAACTGTTGCTTAACGATTTGCCACTCAATGTCCTTGCCGTGAGTGCTGTACTTGAGGCTATAAGATTTAAGATGCACTTGTCCTCTGTATTTATTTTTCTCAGTGACCCTGCTGGTCGTCTCTCCAAAGCAGCCATTCCTGCATTTCGTGTGTGACTTCATTGTGTTTACTCTATTTCCCTGGTGATTTCACAAACTGTCCACTCTCAGCAGATGCCGCGTCCTCAGTAGAAGCACTCAGCACCTGGATTTCAGCTTGACGTCACTCAAGATTCAAAGTGTTTGCGTACAGCCGCCTTCTCTCCACACGCAAAGAGCTACGTGTCTCCCACATTGTGTATGAGGTCAGCCTCTTCATTTTGCTTCCTTGTCCCTCAGCATTCATGGCCTCTGTTACAGTGGTCCCTGGGATATTATGGGCACGATCCTCGATCACACGGTCTGGGACAGCATGACTTAGGAAGCGGAGAGCAGTATTAACCGACGTCCAACTGGTTTGCATCAGCCTTCGCGTGGTTACAAAGTTGCAGATTGGTTGAAGCCATCTTTAGCTGCTCACTCCAGCTCCTAGTTCAGATGTTTAAATTGCAGTTAAGAAAAAGGTTAGCAGACATCCGGTCATGCCATTGATTGAGGTTGGAGACAAGATCTATGTAATCATGCCATGTGTGGAGTGGCCATCAGTCACTGAGTACTAGGATAGCGCACATATGCGAAAGTAAAGTCTACACCCTTCCAGTGGTCACCGTCGTCATCTTGGTATGCTGGAGGCGACTTGCCATCAAAAGCTCGCAGCATCTTCGTGGTCACATCCTGATGCATAAAAATGGGCTGCATTATGAAGGCAAAAGTTACTCTTTACTACCTGTGTTGTTGTAAACACAGATCGTCTCTATCTAATCACCGAGGACACAAATTCCTCCCACGTGAAGGCAATCAAGATCCTGAAGAGTTTTCATCTCGAGGCAAAACTGTCACATCTGGAATTCGTCTAGGGCAGGCATTAGCGGCGCGAGACGCGACCTCCACCCCTGCATTCGCATTTGACTGCGCGGCTGATGCTTTTATCTGAAAGCCAGTTGCAGTTTTTGACATCATGCATGCCGTAGAAAAATTTTACTGCACCAATTCGGAATAAGTTCCTCTCTCAAGGGTCAAACAGCTGGGCGCCCTTTAGCACTCAAGTGAATACCTGGTCCTCGTGATTTGAGGTTTAACATCCCATTGCCAGCTGACATGGATGTGCAGGTACCCTCAGAATCGCAAATTGCCCTTCTAAATATTTGCACTTCCTGTGCGAGCAGTACTGCAGGGTCCTGAAGCCAAAGAGCCCAGGTCTAGGAGTAGCTTTTATGAAAATAAGGCCTCGCTAACAGTTTCCTGTTTTGTCCTAGTTCTCAGGTCATAACGCCTCAAAAGAGAAAGAGTATGAATTGTGTCATGATTACTGTGGAGTAATTTGTAAGTCTACATGGCCCCAACATGCAGGCTACGTGGCTCAATGAAACATCACGAAAATGAGGCTGCGTTTACACTAACGAGACAGAGCTGACTATAAAGCTATATTGCTAATGTCAAAAGTTGAGCTTTATTCTGGGTTATCGCTGACCTGAGACATACACACACACATGCGCACACACGCGGATACACATGCACACACTGGTCCCCATAAGGGGGAAAAAAACAGGTATTCATCACGTTGTGGGGAAATTGTGTCCCCATAAAGTAAGGCACATCCACTCTCACACCCACACACACTCACACACTATCAGACACTTCATGCGGCTATTTAATGCCAAGAGGAATGAGCCCTTCTGCCAGGAACACGTCGCTTTTTGGTCACAACATGAACGCCGCTGCTTTGAAAGCCTAATTCCTGATTTATGGTTATCATTATTAGCAGGTAAAGTCCGCTTCGGTTACAGCTGTTGGGCTGATCGTGGATAGCCGCTCGTAAATCTCAGCCTTGAGCTTTCATTAGACTCACTGTGTCAAGACCCACACCTAATTGCCATTCTTGTTGTCTGAGTAACCAGTGTTGAAGCAATTGCTCTGAGCTTTAACATATAGCCCTGCACCGTATCCTTGGGAACAGTACAAGAAGGACATAAGAATGCTCAAACAGAGCAGTAATCCCCTATTGGCATGACATGACTGCTTCAATACAAACAGGGATTTCTCTTAAACTACAAGCTGTGCCCAGAACCTGGAATATTGGCTCACAGTATGTCAGAAATGACTGGAATTCTTGCCAGTGTTTACATGCCTGCTGGGAACACAACACCTCTGGCCTTCCAAAAAAAAGCCCAACGGTGTGTGGTGTACTGAATGTTTGTTTTACGCATGCGTGTGTATGCGCATGTTTAGTTTGTAATGCACGTTTATTTTGAAGTATCTTGTGTTTTAAGCACTTATGTGTTTATTTACATCTGCTTATGCCTCCTTCTTACTGATGCCCTCTTTGTATTCTTAATGATTTATGGCCTGTATCATTAGCTTATAATTTACATTAACTCCTAAATTGACTAATTCCTGCAGCTATCGTGAATGAAAGACACCTGAAGGTTGTGCTTTTTTTGGGATTATGAGAAATGATAATCATATTTCTTTTATGTGCTGGCATTTTTATTGAGGATGTAGTGTCTAGTTCCAGCATTTTTTCACATGATACCGGTGACAATGATGTGTGTCAATACTGAACCTGAGAACCTGAAAATATTATCAATGTTTCTGTTACATGGTACAACTGGGGGCGCTTGAAGGGCATGGATACCCTGGCAGATTCAGGGGGCCCAGCACTTTACAGGGACAGCCCCCGCTTTGGAAAATATACCCATATTTCTTGAGTGAAAGTGCCAACGCAAAGTGACATTTGGTCAGGGGGCGCAGAATTTCTCGCTGTGCCCCTGAGTACAACTGAAATTATACTGGCACGTAGCCATTTTCATAATGCATCCAGACTTCAAGTCATATGAAATATAGTGATGCGTATAAGCTTACAGGTGAAGATGTACCTGCTGGAAAATCGCAGCATCAAAGTGGACATTTTTACAAAAAACAATGCTATATTTAAACTGAAGAAAGTTCTAAATGAATTTAATCATGGAAAACTTACCAGCAATTGAATTATTTGAATTAAAATTGTTATATTTCAGTATTAGACCACTGTCCCTATTTTAAAGTGACTTGAGTTAATAGTCTATGCACTAACTGGAAGTTAAAAGGACTAGGCAACAAAAATATATTACATTATATGTACATTGAATACAAAATTTGGTCTGTTTCCTCTGTTGCCTTAACTGGCATGCAACAATTTGCTGAAAATGTGAGTTTGAATACTAAAAACTTTTAAAGGTTTGCTTTTCATAATTTGATAATCGCGGTTTGCAGTGAACCTAGACCACCGATCGCAACCCTAGTTTCCTCTAGAGGGCGCCAGTGTAATAGTTCTGTTTAAAGGTAACCAGAGTCAATATAAGACTTAATTTTGATATGCTGGAAATTTCATCTTAATATGCCTGTAAAAGCTGCTTCACTCTAATTCAGTTTTTAATATGGCAAAAATGCTAAAAACCTTGTATGGTCCAACTGGAAATTCATGTAGAGGTTACAGTTTCATGTTACTGGGGCAGACTCCTGAGCTTATATCAGAGAGAAAATATAAAATGCTCTTGCATGTCTGATTTTATTAACTGCAATCAACACTGATTAATTCTTCACTGTTTTTAGGTTTTTCCACTTCAATGAATGATTATTTTTATGCCTCATGGATGTAAAGGATATTGGTCTACAGAAGGTCAAAAGAAAATTCAGATAAATTAAATGAACATGACCAGTAATCGTGACCTTTATTGTAAGTGATACAAAAGTTATACGGAAAGTTATATGGAAAAGATGGAGTGAAACCTTGAGAAAAGCTATACTCTTCAACAAGGCCTGAACATTAGCAGGAAAATCACTCAGACTGTATTAGAACACTGCCATAGTCAGACTTGCACTAAAATGCAGTGGTAAGTCACCTTGTTTGCAAATAGTTTTTAGCTGGGTCACACTAGGTTATTTATCTCAGGGTAACACCATTCAGATGTGACTGTCAAGCTCTGGAACAGTGTGATATGGAGAATTTAGGTAGTTTTGCAGTACATTTTTTATGAATAAAACTATAACGCTGTTAGGAAGCTCAACACTCTCCCAGCTCTGCCCCCACTCCCCTCACTCCCCTCTTCTGCCCCAAGGACTCTCTGAAACTCTGACATACACACACACACACAAACACACACACACACACAGCCACTGACCTGCACCAGTCACTTTGTGCAGCATTGGTCTGCTAACTACCTCATACTTACAAGACCTATTTGCACTTTATGTCTGGTTTGCACTCTCTGCCATGTCTTTTCTTGTACTGTATATTGTATATTGTACTATTCTTATTTTCTTATTGTATTTTTTTTAAAAGGTTTATTCATATTTTCTTGTTTGTATTTTTAAAAGTTTATTTTTTTTGTATTAATGTTTTCTGTAAGGGTTTGAGAGTAACATAATTTCAATTCTCTGTGTGTTCTGTACATGTGGCAGAATTGACAATAAAGCTGACTTTTGACTTATAACAACAAAATAATGCCTCACACTTCTGTAACTGTTTATCCAATATGAAGTGTTGGTCGGTCCAAAAGCAGGAGCCACCTTAGATACCACGCCCCACTCACAGGACAGCTTAGAGATGTCAGTTTGCCTAACTATGAGGGAAGGGAACCAGGGAAGGAATCAGGCTGCCCAGAGGAAACCCACTCAGTTACGGAGAATCTGACACACAAAGTTGTTATATCATATTAGGTGGGCATTTACAGTGGAAACTTAAGGTTAGGAAATGACAGAACTCTGCCAAGGTTATTGTGACTTTATTGTGTTTAAGGCAGGGGCGGGGAACCTGTTCCATGGAGAGCCAGTGCAGGTTTCAGCCAATAGCAGTGGGTCCCCAGGACTGGAGTTGAGAACCACTGTTTTATTATTGGCTGCTTGAGAAGTCATCCCAAAAACCTGCACCAGTCCTCCATGGATCAGGTTCCCCGCCCACAGTTTGAGGGATTGTGTGATAATGAATGAATGTTACATTTGTATAGCATTTTACTGAACCAATAGGGAGCCACTGTGCACCACTGCGCAGTGCCCACCTGGGTGATGCCACAGCAGCGATTCTGCACCAGTACACTCACACAGATTTAGAGGTGAGAACCATTTAGATATAGAGGATTAGATATAGGCCAGATTTGAAAGGGTCACAATGAGCAATTTTAGCCAGGACATCAGGGTACCAGCCTACTCCTTCAAAACTTGCCCCAAGGATCTTTTATGGCCTCAATTTTACATCTCATCTGAAGGACAGTACTACCTTTAAAGTACAGTGTCCCCATCACCGAACTGCCATCCACACAGACCACAGGATTATCTAACCTGCTGGCCACACCAATACCTCTTCCAGCAGAAACCCAGCTCTTCTACATGTAGCTGGTCTCCCAGCCAAGTACTGACCAGGTCCAAAGCTGCTTAGCTTCAGATGATTTACCTAATCTGACCATAGCTGCTGACAAACCGTTTATGTCCTTCTACTAGAAGCCAATTTAAATGAAATCTGCCTCAACATTTGCCTGGGCCAAAATTGATTCCTGCACATTCTTTATCCATGGTAAGTGTACTGGCTGAAAGAGATTCAGCTTTGCTGAAGGTTTCCTGAAACCAGGAAGAAATTTGGCAGGAAAAGGTAGGAAAATTAAAAATTCAACAAATTTCTGAACAAAGATTACAGGATTAAGAATGCATAAAAATGGATACATTTCTGGGTTGACAACTGGTTATGAAAAACCATGGAAAAAATTTTGAGCTGGGGAAGATGTATAAGATTTGGGTCTTCTTGCAAAGCTCTTCTTTGCGAAGCTCTTCTTTGCGAAAGCCTGCTTGTGTGAAATCCGGTTGTTAAAAGCGGCTTGAACTTCAATACAAACAACTGTGAACTTTGTTAGAAGCCAATCAATGGTTTTATAAATAAACAAAAAAAAACATTTTGTATATAAATTATTTTGATGATGTTTATCACTAGTTATGGGATTATCACATTGTTAAAACTGCCTGGAGAGATGAGAGAGGCAGGGGGCAGGATGGGGTGTGGTGAGGTGGGGGGGTCTTAGTGTATGCGAAGTGCTAGTGAGAAAACACAAAACATCGTTGCCATGCAACTGTAAAAACACAACAGAAAACACGTTTGTGTAGCATTTGGGGCACTGATTTCTACTAGACTGAATCACCAGGACCGTTGGGTGAAAAGTGCAGAACACTTCAGTTCACACGTAACACAAGGAACAAGGGATTGATGGATAAGGACTGGCGCAGTCAGGGGACCCTATCTACAGAGAAATACAGAAGCCCCCCCCCTCCCCATTGGCAGCAATATGAAAACTGCTGTGTGAATTGTAGTTGTCATGTGACCAAACTCTGGCCTTTGACTGGACCTACCTTGCATTCCTAATTTCATTACGAGCGTGACCTTGTGTAGACAGAAATACGGCGACTTTCCCCAGCTGGTGTCCCAGTTTGATTAAAAGCCCTATCAAACGTAGGAGGACGGCTCTAAAATCATTTATACTGCTTATCTCTGTGCTCCCGCCGTGCTGTCCAGCTGTGTGTACTATGAGTGACAGAGTTTTTTTTTCCTTTTTAGAGGAAATAATGCAATTTGTTATAGTGTTTTCACTGTTAATGCTGGATTTCATGGATACAGACGCACATAACCTAGACACCATATATGTTTTCTTCATTGTTGTATATGTATTTTTAAATTTACTATTGTATGCTATTCCAGGAAATAAACTAAAGATATTAATGTAAAAAACTATACATAACCATGGCTGTTCTGGTGAAGTTAAACTTCCTGGCTTTGGTAAAACTGAACTTAACAGGCAATAACAGCAAAAACACTGTAAAAACCATGCAGGAGGATTGGCTGGGCAGATAAACGACATGTCAGCATTTTTAAAAAACGTTCTTTCTATGAATTGTTTAGTTGTAGTTGGTGGTACAGCCCGTACAGCCCGTTGGTGGTACAGGGCGGTCAATAATACCACAGAGGAATAGAGATTTGCAGACGTCTTACCATGGGCAGAAGCCATCTTTACCTTGTCTTTATTCTTAAAGGGATGGTGCGTTATTGGGTCACATCAGCTACCAAAACCATCAAACATAATGACTTGTGTTACTGGTAAAAATCAATACTTTCACTCATCTGCCATCTCATCTTATGCAGAAATTAAATGCTGACATTAGTTGGAATATTTGACTTAATATTTTTTACTTTTTTTGTTTTACTTTCCTGTGTCCATATTATACAAAGACTTTTGCTCTCTGCTTTTGCCATTGAGAGACACAGGAATCCATGTATTCCTGACTTATTAAATACTGTTTTTGTATCTTATGGGCTATTTCTAGCTTTTTGCATTACATTTCAGCTTGTCCGACACAGGGACACCATATAATTTCGTTGTACTTGTTACAATGATAATAAAGTTATTCTGAATAAAGTTATTCTGAGCTTTATTTTGTTTTTTTTCCTTTATAATAACTGTGCTTTAGGCCAATGACCTACATAATGGCAGTTTTTGTAATTTTTTTTTCCCACCATCATGAGGAACTGTGTGTTTTAACTAGAAGATGGAACCTGGAAAAGAAGCAGGAAATGCACCTGAACATGAAAAAAAAGATCTAGAACTAAATATAATTTATTAGAAATGGAACAACACACCCAGAGGCATAGTAAGACACAGTCTAAGGAACAGAGATGTAGATCATTGCGGAAGTCTTTCATTTAGATTTCAATTGAGAGAAAAAGAAGACCTTAAATTCCTGCATGGGGGAAAAACTAGGGGATTACAGACATCACACAAGAGGTGGCGTTGATCATGGTCAGGTGTGTATTTGTGTTTGTAACCATGCTTGCAATATCTTGTCATCACTGCCCTTGAGGATTCCTCTCAGTTTGATGGGTCACAAACCTGAGTGAAAGCAGACAGCCACAAAGGCGGCAGTGTTGCGTGGATGAGGCCACAAGGCCTCAAGCCTAACAATATAATAGTATAATGTAACATCCTGCACATCATGAGCAGGCTGCAGTGATAAGTTTCTAAGGGATTCAGAGCTTTCTGGTACCAGTTTACCAGGGAAGTGTCCCTGAAATCCCATAGCATCAGTAGAGTGAACTTCTGAACTGAAGCTAGATGGAGAGGAAGAGACCTGCTTGTGTTCATTTAGTTTATTTGTGTTGACATGGATCATGTTCACTTTTACATTGTGTGTCAAAGTTGGCACACAGGAGCGAGAGTCAGGTGACCGATGCTCTTGATTCCAAGCATGAGGTGTTTTCAGTAGCCTCATTACCAGACCCTGCCCAATGGCTGACCTGAGATCTGTAAAGGTGTCCTTTAGCTTTGTCACTATTTTACTGGACCCTGCCTAATGGCTGTCCTGAGATCTGCAGAGTTGCCCTTTAGCTTTGTCACCATTAACCGAGACGCTGATCAATGGCCAACCTGAGATCTCTTCTTATTTAATTTCCCGCAATCCTCCTTTAATTTTTTTGTACTGTTGACCATTGCCCTGCCCTGACCCTGTTCTTTCTGAAAAAGAAAACCCCTCTAACCCATAATAGGACCCCCAGGGCCTGATGCCTGTGTAATCTGGTGCTGTTTGCCATTCTGATCTCTGTGGTTCACACACAGAGCTGGTGCAGGTCCAGCTCCATATGTAACAATCACTGAGGCGACAGAACAGTTTGCATAATATCTATGTTCAGCACCACCATCGCAGAACACGTTAACTGGTGAAGTGACTCATTCATCTGTTGATTTCAGATGATCATAAATATAAAAATAAAAGGACATGCTAAATTAAAGTTTAAGGCCATAGTAACAACAACAAATGCAGAGGAATCCTTCATATAGCCTTGCTTTCTTACCACACGATTAAAATCCAATAAAATGGCTCCAGTAAACAAAAAAAATAGCTAATAACCAATCTTTTACAAGATACTGTAAATGCATTAACTAGATTTTAATATAACTCCTAACTGCAACCAATGAAACATCATAATAATTTTGTTACAAAAGTGTGCAAGGACACTTCTTCTTGGGAATTTAATATTAGCAGTTTTCCATGAAATCTGGCTACATTTAATATTCTCTACCATGCACAAATTAAACAGCTCCAAAGTATTTACCAGTTTTACATACACCAACATTAATCATAATATCTAAAACAGCAATATATTAATACATTTGAAAAAATGTATTGCTTTTTTGGAGTGATTTAACTGACAAAACTGCTTTTTTTGGTACCAGGTCAGGTCAGCTTGGGGAGCATGCACTGGTACACCACATTGCAGCACCCACCACATGATGAAACACCTCGGGATCCTGGTTGGCGACCCCCCAGGCTGACACATGGTCCAGTCCCACCCTGGCCGTCTATCTGCTCCAATATGCTTTTATGTGGATGTCCCCTTGGCCTGGGCCAGTCACTGGGATCCTCAGTAACGAGGATCCTGCCAGCCGGATCACCCTCAGGGAAACGCGCCACATGGCCATAGTGTCGTAACTGACGCTCCCTCACAATGCAGTAAAGGTGCCTCATTCAGGACTCCCTGAGCAATCGCTTGCTTGACACAAAGTCAAATCAGAGGTACTCAAGGATTTCCCAAAGAGCCACAGCACCAAAGCAGTCCAGTCTTCATCTCAGATGACTCTATAATGTCCATGTCTTATAGCCATACAGCAAGACAGAAAGCACCAGGACTCTAAAGACTTGAACCTTCGTCCACTTAAAAAAATATCGAGAGCATCACACACCCCTTTCCAGCGACCTCATGACACCCTATGCTCACCCAATCCATCTGCTGACTTCATACAGTAGGAAGAGTCACCAGAGACATGAATGTCGCTTCTGGGGTAAGTGAATCTCTCGACAAGGCGTTTTATAAAAACTGAAAAAAGCTGCAGAGAACCTCTGCTGATATTCAGATTTGTGCTTGAAGGGAACCGTCAGTGCCAGGATGTGGTTGATGATCAACTTCTTATGAGTAAAACCAGACTGCTCCAGTCACTGATAAGCGAGCAAGTGATGAGAGATGCTGTTGAGGATGATCCTTGCAAGGACCTTACCTGGCACTGAGGGTGGTGTTATCCAGGCACTGAGGGTGGTGTTATCCTGGCACTGAGGGTGGTGTTATCCCCCTCATGTTGTTGTAATCCAGCCGATCATTTTTCCCCTTTGCAAACAGAGACAAGTACTAGATTTTCCAACAAAGATTGCTTGGAAAACCAGGAGGACAGCCTTACCACTAGCCTAGAGAAGTTTAGCCTGGAAAACACAGATCCCAGTGGCCCTGGTTCACCACCTGTGGATTCTCAGTGAGACGCAGCTAATCAGCCTCAAGAACTGTGGACCCAGAGATGTCCAACATCCTAATAATAATTATCACTTTATTAATCCCCTGGGGGGAATTTATACCTCCCTCAGCTTGTTCTTTGTAGAGAAGGTTGGCCACAAAGGGCAGTCGCCCATGGTAGCACCCAGGGAGCTGGGAGTTAAGGGCCTTGCTCAAGGACCCGCAGATGTGCTGAGGCTGGGTTTCAACCTCCTGATTACAGGTACACAGGCTAAGCCCACTGAGCCACACACTGGAGGATCAATTTTAAACAGCTTCCAAAGTAGCTGGTCCAGTGGGCCACAGCTGCAGTGTCATCTACACTCACTTAAAGGATTATTAGGAACACCTGTTCAATTTCTCATTAATGCAATTATCTAATCAACCAATCACATGGCAGTTGCTT